>PVKS010026433.1:9497-28760 GCA_004027875.1 Aplodontia rufa | reverse complement strand
ACAGCACGTGCTTAGTATGTGTGAGGCGGTGGGTTCATTCCCTAGCACCACACACACACTCACACAAAATAAATAAAGTAAAACAAAAGCACAGCCTCTGAAAACCTCTAGTCTTCTTTCTGTCTCTGTCAATGTTCGCTCTAGGTATCTCACCTAAGTGGAATTGTAGCATACCTGTCATTTTGCATCTGGCTTATTGCGCTGATTACATTTTCCGGACCTGTTGATCTTGCAGGACGCATCACAGTAGCTGCATTTTAAATATGGAAGATGTTGCGCAGTCTATGAGACCAACTAGAGAATGAGTACCCTCGTCTTTCCATAGTGCCACCAAGAGTAGTCATAATCACATTTTAGTGCTTGCTGATATGATAGATATAAAACAGTACATCATTTACAATTGCTGTTTCATTTTGACCCAGCTTGTTTTATTTTCTTTTAGTGTCCTTTTATTATTTTGAGAAGGATGATTCTTTGTACCGATTCACCTTACTTCTATGCCATAATCTGTTTTATATGTCGTAAATACTTAGTTTTTCATCTGTCTTTTAGTTTCATCTCCATTCAGTTTTTTCTTTATTTTATTGAGGAGTTGAATTTTGTACAATCATAAATGTATATGTAGTAACAACATGATATGCCCCTGATCCTAATCCAGAATCACCCCCACATCACCCATACCCCTGTCTCTTGACTCTTCTTTATTTCCCGTGTGTGTGTGTGTGTGTGTGTGTGTGTGTGGTGTGTATGTCCGTTTTCCAGAATTAACTGATTGCGTAAGTGTTAGTTGGCTTCTTGGGGCAGTAAAGAGTAAACTACATTATCGACTCCCTCTAGACCCCTTCCTATTATCCTTCCCTCTCCCCTCCTCACTCTTCCTCTGCCCCCATGTCTATGGTTCCCCTAGATTATGTGTTGCTTTGAGTTTGGTGAGTCTAGTACATGAGCTTGACCTTTCACCCAAGCCTGGGTTTTGCTCCAGCCTCCACAAATGAGGGAACACACTTGACCCTTGAGCCTCTGTGGTTGGCTAATTTCACTCAACATAATTTCTTCCATTGCCATCCATTCAGATTTTTAAAATAGAGCAAACTTTATTCATCTTTTCCTTTAAAAGTGTTTTGCTTAGAGAAGCATTCCGACTTCCAGTATGTGAAAAGACAAATGTTTCCAGTTTTATTTCGTTTTTACATATCTTTGGTCCAAACAGAATTTATTTTGGTGTGAAATAGGACTTAGGCTGTTTTTCCTCCTAATGAATTGCTCACTTTCTGGGAGTGTGTGACAGGGCAAGCGTTTAGTTTTGAAAATACCCCATCAAATCACTGAGGGAGCTCAGCGGAACGTGTCCTTGAGTGGCTGTTTTCTGTCGCAGTGACCGTGAGAAGCAGTCTCGACTTCATGGGGTTCCTGCTGCAGGCCCGGAGGGTGTCAGATCATCGGACAGCCGGCACGTTTGTCTTCATTCCTCCTCATTCCAAATTGATGACTTGTTTTGAAGAGGCAGACGCAGTCACCCACTCTGACAAGTCCCCCAAGAGAAACCTCTCCTTCGTGTGGAAGGCCCCTGCCCAGCCCGTGGGGGACATCAGATTCCTGTAAGTCAGGGAAGTGCTGTTTCTTAGTCCCTGAGCCCACTTCCAGTGCAGGGTGGGGAGCTTCTCCTTCTCGCTCTTTCAGATTCTCAGTCCCTTTCTCTATATATAACCACCTTAGAAAAGGACAGGGTTCCTGGAGCTGCCCAATCCAGAGAGCCTACACAGAAAGCCATTCATCAGAACTCTGCCCCCAAACCTCCCCCTTTGCCATTATCCTCCGTCCTAGAGTGTGCTGTTGCTCTCCTTCCTGGGTACAGAAGGATCTTAGCCAATAGTTTCTAGAATTTCTCTCCAGGAAATTTTGACTAGACGACAAAGGAGCTGGTGGTGAAAGATGAGACAACAGAGAAAGAGACAGAGATAGATGGACAAAGGGACACTTCCCTGGACCAGGGGAAAAGCCACTTGAGTCTCTATTGAACTGGCAGAATGAGCCTGGCTTGGTGGCACGTGCCTGCAGTCCCAGCACTCTGGGCGCTGAGCCCCAAGGTTGCTTGAGCTGGGCAACATAGTGAGACCCCCATGTAGAGAGCAAATAAATAATGAAAATGAAAATTAATTAACAAAATAAAATGACACTGTCGTCTCCCAGGGCTGTGTCAGGAGGCAGGGGCAATACATGCGAAGGTGTTGGGGCAGTTCTGGTAAAAGGAGGACTGCATGCTTACCATTACTCCTCCAGATGGGAGCTTGGCCATCATCCCTGCAGATTCTGCCATTTACCAGGAAAGAACTGCTGGCGTTCGGGCAAGGAGTGTCCCTCAATTTCTTTCTCCCACACCTTCACCAACGCATGAGGGAGACTGCATCTGAGGGTGGACGCCTCTGAGCCACACGCGGGCCCTCCAGGCTTCCTCTGGGCACTGAGAAGTGCTGTCCCTTTGTCCCTTCCTGGAGGTGCCCCGTGTCGCACAGGGCAGCGCTGCGGGAACACCGTGCATTGCGCGCCACCCATGTGCTCAGGCAGGGGCCGCTTGAGCATGGGTGCCACCAGCCTGAGTCCAGGGCTGCTGCTCTTATGTGTGCGGGGAATTTTGCCCCCTGAACTTCAGTCGCTCCAGTTGCTTTTATTTCTCAGACCCCCTCCACTCCTGTTTTTGGATTCGCCACTGCCATTGCCCTGTGTTGCACAGGAAGTGGTTTAAAAGCTGTTGTCTGGCTGCTGGAGCGGTGGCTCACTCGGTGGTTACAGTGCAAGGACCTGGGTTCAAACCCCAGCACCACAGTACACAACTCAGTGTCGGAGCAACAAAAGCCACTTGAAAAACTAAACTGATTCTCTCCCCCCCCCGCACCACTGTCCCTCTCTCTTAAAAAAAAAAAAAAAAAAACAACTATTGTCTCCATGTGAGGAGGAAAAGGAGCCAAGTCACTGGGTCAGTAGCTGCTCCCAATGTCACCCTGCAAGCTCCCCTCCTCCCCTCCCCTTGCCCATGCACCCGTGACCGAGGCCTGCATGGGACTCTCAGACGTTCCATCCCTCTTCAGGGGGCCTGGGCTGCACTAATCACTGGGTGATGATTGCCCTCAGAAAGTGGGCAAAAAGACGCTGCCAAGAATCGAGACCTCCGTGAACTATGGGAGGATAAATGGCAGAACATTTGTCAAAGGGATTCGTACTGAAGAAAGGCACTATGTGTTCCCAATGTTATTTAGAAAATCAATGATTTCCCTCTAATCTTCAACAGAATCTATAGTTACAATAGAATCATGAAACCTCATAGAATAGAAGTATGAAAACTTAGTGATTTTATTAGTAGTATCTCGGTAATGGCTAAAAGTAAAGTTGAAGATACAAACTTTTGCTTGGGTCTAAGCAATTCAAGAAGGCACCTTTTAGTAAAAAAAAAAAAAAAAAAATTTCCCCAATGCTAGAGATGGAAGGCAGTGTTTCCATGCCAGAGTGTCACCAGTGTGCTACACTCAGCCCCAAAGGAGATTTTTTATGCCTATGTGCATTTAGGAAGGGTAATTGATGTGTATATATCCTCTCTAATTACTTGCAGCTCTTTCTTTCTTTCTTTCTTTCTTTTTTTTCTTTTTGTTGTCAGGTGACAGGGATTGAACCCAGGGGTGCTTAACCTCTGAGGCACATCCCCAGCCCTTTTTATTTTTTTGCTTTGAGCCAGGGTCTCACTAAATTGCTTATCGCCTCTCCAAATTGCTGAGGCTGGCTTTGAACTTGCAATCCTCCTGCCTCAGCCCCCTGAGCCTCTTGCGTTTTCATTTTTTCAAGATTGAAGTCACCCAAAAGGAAATAAAATGGTCTCCTTCTAGTTCTTCCATTCATTTCGCCTTTTGTTCTTCTTTAGCTTCCAGCTTGTTCTCGCTATTAGGA
This sequence comes from Aplodontia rufa, assembly GCA_004027875.1. Taxonomy (NCBI): domain Eukaryota; kingdom Metazoa; phylum Chordata; class Mammalia; order Rodentia; family Aplodontiidae; genus Aplodontia; species Aplodontia rufa. The sequence goes on along the minus strand of PVKS010026433.1, from coordinate 24,824 downwards.
TGGACCAGGGTATTATTATTTAGGGGAAACTAAACCCATGAATCACTCTGCTGCCTTTTCCCACAGTTTATCAGTAGTCCAGTCATATTTTGTTTACTGGGCAAGGATTGAGTCAGCCATTGTGTTGCAACAGACACACAGCAAAGCCCTCTCTGATGACCGCCACCACACTGAGCTGGGAACACTGGTGCCAACCCCTCTGCGAAGGCTGGATGACCCGGAAGTCCCAGGTACAGCTTACCACTGTGCTCACTAGGCTGGGTGTCACCTATGACTTACTCCTGCCAGTTTTCTGTCCCTGCAAACAAGCAATAAACACCTGCCTGGAGTGGCTGCAGCCCATTCTGGGAGGGACGTGATAACTCAGTGGTGAGAATGGGGGCTGCTTGCGGCTTGCACTTGCATGGTTGGTTTCAGCAAACATGCTTTGTCTGCCTAGACCTAACAAATTAAGTTGACCCCTGGGGGGGCAACTGTTAGAGCTGTCTTGCAAAACCAAAAGACAACATATACCTTCTGCCTCCAACTTTGCTGGTCTGTCTGCACAGTATTTCCGCAGTTTTTCCACAGTTCCCCGAAGCTACGCAGGAAGCACCCAAAAGAAACGAACTATTATTTTCTCTCTTTTTTCTTTCTTTCTTTTTTTTTTCTTTTCATAAAACTCATCCAGTTTTTTATTGTTACTTTCTACAGTAGGCAGATGGCTCTTTGCAGCCTCGGTCAGAGAACCGAATCAAGAGTAAGAGACTGAATGGGAATCAAGTTCTTCCTGGTTTATGGCATCATGATTTTATCCTGCACTGGCCCATGAACTCCTGAACAAAGAAACAAAGTAAAGCAAAAAGCCCCAAACCCCTACCCAGCCAGAGAATGCCTGACGTCCCTGGCATCCTGGGACATGGAGCCAGTTCTCATTATCTATTTCTAGTTGAGGGTTCCGAACAGATGCTCTCACGAAAATACCCAGTCACCTCCGCAGAAGTCACAATCCCTCCTTAACCCATTCGACCCCAATTTCCTTTATTCTTGATTCTTTTCTTAAAATTCTTTGCAAATATATTAAGGTAAAAAAAAAAAATCTAGCCAGAATCCCTGCCTGTGCTCATTGTAACAGATCCAGGCACAGAAACACCCGGGGGGCCATCCTCCCTTCTCTATTTTTGTCCCCAAACCTTCGTCTTCTCCTCTTGGCTTCAGCTTTTCTGCTAGGACATTCCCGAAAGCAGAGTGGAGAACTCAGGGTCTGAGAGTTGGCCCAGAGGAGACCCTGCGGACCCAACACGGTGCAAGTCTCATGTTTTATTTTATAAACCAGGAAAATGTTGCAGCCAACTCCAAGCACAACCACGCATGTTTTAAAATGACTGTGAATGAAAGTGAGCTCTCAGCCTCTCTGATGCCTGCCTGACCCACTGGGAGACTGGGTCCTCCCTGGGGTTGCAAATGCCAGTCTGAGCAGCTTGCGGGTGAACATCTCATTAGGCCACCCACATTCCTCTCCATCAGGCTTCCTGCCCATTCCACTACATAACCCCTAGTGATTCCCAAAGGAAAAAGGAGTCTGTGTGTGTGTGTGTGTGTGCGCGTGTGTGTGTTTGCTGGGGGATGGGAAGGGTCACCTAATAAAATGAAATAGATTTCTTAACTCTAAGAAAACTTCAGGAGGTATATGTAAATTAGAAATTTTCAAAATTAGAAAAATAGTATACTGTGTTTCTGCCACAGACCCTCAGGACATTTGGGGGTCCCGCCCCACCCCTTCAGGTGTGATTTACTCTTACGTCTCCAGGCTTTGTCTCAGAGATTCCCTCAATGTGGATGGCTCTTCATGATGATCTCCTTTGCTTGCTGGACGTAGTTCAAATATCTCCTTGCAAAACTTTTTCTCATATGTCCTGGTAGACCAGATGTGGACTGTTATAAGAAGATACCTTCAACTGGGAAATTGAGGAACAGCAGAAATTCATTGCTTACAGTTCTGGAGGCTGGAAGTTCAAGAGCAAAGTCCCAGTAGGGTCAGTGTCTGTTGATGGACTGAGCCTTACAGAGGTGTCTTTTATGTGTCCTCACATGGTGGCCCCTCAGACCTCTTCTGTAAGGGTACTAACTCTGTTCAGCAGGGTGCTGCCGTGGTGAGCTGATCACCCACCTCCTAAAGGTCCACCTCTTAGTGCTACTACACTGAGATTAGGTTTCAACACATGAATTGCGGGGGGCTGGGGGTGTACATTCAGACCACAGCAGTAAATGTAATTGCTTCCCTAGCGCTGGTATTAAAGTCCTCTTCACTTCATACTTTATAAGGCTGGGCAAGTAGGGAATCTCACCTGCTAGGTTTTGAGTTCAGGGACAACAATCACTAATTTGCCTCACTTCTGCATGCCAGCTGCCTTAGCAATTGCCAGCGCGCAGTGGGTCTGCTGCAAGATCCTAGTGCACTGTGAACTCAGCCAGGAATTCCAAACTGTGAGCTGCCGTGCGTGCCTGGGTTCCACTGCTTTGTTCTTATCCCCACTGCTTTGGAGAGATGAAAACATTGGAACAAAGGGGCACTAGACAATGCCCCAACTCTGCCAACCCTGTTTTCGTCACCACCACCCCTGCCATCCTAATCCTGACTGTGGTTACTCCTCAGTGCCTGCTTCAAGCGTCCATGTCACTTCTTTCATTTCTCCCCTCAACAGCTCTGTGCAACAGGGACTGTTATTGGCCTCATTTTGCAAATGAAACTAATGCTCCGGGAGGATTTGCCCAAAGCTGGGAATTAGCAGAGTGGAGCATTGAGCCCATATAATAATCTGACTTGAAAACGTGCTTGCTTGCTGCCCTGTGTGCGGCTGTTTCTAATGCTCTGGGCCCTCCTGTTAGCCAGTCACAGGTGGGAAATCAGACGGTGGAAGGCAGTGGACAGCGGTGGTCTCACCTCTGCCCATGGCAGACGCTCAAGTCATTATCATCACATGGCAAAAGATACATGGAAAAAGATCTAGGGCTTTTAGAAATCTGATTTATGGATTCCACCTTTCTTCTAGCTAGAGTTTTTGACAGAGTTGAAAACAAAATCCAGTGGTCCAGTGGTTTCTATATTTCCCCTCTTAAGAACATACAGGCCCAAAAGAGTCAGCAACTTCCTCTCTAAAAAGATGTAAGAAATCGGTCCTTCGCTCCTTGGTCAGGGCTTATGTTGCTGGGCAGATCATCTTTCTGTTGACTCTTTTGAGCACTTTGCATTTAATGACCATTCTTAAGGCACGTTAGTGTCTCTATTATTTATCCGGTTACTGTCATTGTTTGAACCAGTTAATACAGAGAAAAATGCTCTCACTGACTCTTTGTGGCCTGTTCAGGCCTGCGCTCAGCTCCCAGTGTCCCCATCACACTTTGGCAGTAGCAAAAAATAGATGTCTTTGTTGTTTTTTGCTTTGTTTTAATAGGAGCTACAGAAGAGGACAACCCAAATCCTGTTCCTGCCAGTATTGGGGTAACAAAGTTGCCCAGAAATGCAGAGACTCTGTTCCAATCAATCTCACACGCAGCTACTGCAAGCAGCAATGGCCAACAAGCCAGTGGGGACAGCAACCCAGTCCTAGCACCGTCCCTGGATTTCCACAGGCTGGAACGGCTTGTGGCCCTCAGGAGATTCTCCTTGGGGGACTTTGCTTCCAGCCTGAGCACTCACCAAAGGTAATGGGTGAGGGGTAGTATATCAGTCAACTTTTCATCTCTGTGACCAAAATAACTGACAAGAACAACTTAGAGGAGGAAAAGTTTATTTTGGGTCTGTGTTTTAAGAGGTTCAGTCCATGGTCAGCTGACCCCATTGCTCTGGGCTTGAGATGAGGCAGAGCATTGTGGTGGAAGGGTGTGGCAAAGGAGCACTGCTCAGCTCATGACAGCTAGGAGAGAGGAGAGAGAGGAGCCAGAAAGGAAATATAAACTCCAAAGGCATGCCAACCCTTGGCTTTCTTCCTCCAGCCATGCCCCACCGGCCTACAGTTACCACCCAGTTAGTCCATTCAAGGATCACTCTGCCGATTAGGCTAAAGCTCTCATAGTCTAATTATTTTACCTCTGCAGTTCCTGTATTGACTAACATGAGTTTATTGGGGGACATCTCCTATCCATAATATGCAGGTCATCTGGCACAGGTGGTGAGATGAAGCAAATATTGTGGCACTTAAAGTCTTATGATAAAAGATCTTAGGTACATTTATTCTTAAGTGCATCAAAAACCCTGATTGTAGCAAAGCTACTGGTCAGAAGAGCTGGGTATGATAATCACCCAGGGAAACTATACTCTCTTGGAGGACTGAGGTCTCTGAGAGGCTGCTATGAATAATAAAATAAAATAAAAACTGAATGTTAATAAAAATTAAATATCTTTAAATTTGTTTATGATATGGTATACAAACACATGTATTATATAAAATAATAAATGACAACTCTTGGTGGGTTCTTTTCTTCTATCCTCACTCTACCCTTACTCTTCTGGCTTCTGACCCCAAACTCAGGAGTAATTCCAAGAAAATCTGATATCAGCTTATAAAGCAGTGGTAGGAAGTACTGCTTTTTGATACAAATACTTAGTGATCCCTTCTCAGCCCTTCCATTTTTCCCTTTAGGACTCAGGATGATCCAAGCTCTGATTCATTGGACACTTGCCTGGCCTTGGATAGAGGTGAACAGGTAAGAGGTTGAATTGTGAAAGGGGGTCAAGGTTGATATTTTGATTTCTGAGTGGGAAATTTCAGGAAAACAGAGCTCTTACGCTAGCAGCTGAAGTCAGAGAGAAGGAAAGGGTAAAATGTACACAATGAAGTGTCCTCGTGCTGATCAATACCAGCCTTTCCTTTCTATTCAGTGTCTGAAGTTATCAGCAATTGTAGAAATTGATGGTTTTAGTGATTTGTTTGTCCACTTAACCCAGGTTAATAGCTCCTCTTCTCTCCCCTTCTACTTCTCCTTCATAACACTGGCCTGGAAACACCGTGTATGGCCCACAGCTTAGATCAATGGGCAATATAAAATATACATGCCCTCTGATTTATTCTTCCTTTGAAACCTTAAAAGGAATGCAAAGTGAAGTGTAGTATAATATTCTTACTTGAATTTCTTGGAAGCTACCGTAAGATTAAATGGTCCCTCCTGTATGGGTCCTGCCATTAAAAAACACACCCAAGGCTTTCAGCGTCAGAAATGACACAATTCCCCATATAGGCTTGGAAACCTCTTAAAGGACCTGAAGTTTATTCCTGTAACTGGCCTGCGTTCTGTGTGGGGTGTCCCTTAGTCACCTCATCCCCGTTGGTAACAAATAGGCATTAATCTACTTGGACATTTTACTTTTAGCTTTTTTAGGAGCCAGCAAGAGGTGGGTTTTCAGCTGCTACCTGGGAATCTTAAAGGAGCACAAGTTAGTGGTGAAGATTAATGGCATATTGGGAGGATGATAAGGTCCTTTGATTTATTTTTTTCTTTTATAGGACAAGATGGTGGCCTCTAATAGAACCCCAATGAGGCTTGCTTTGTACACTGTCCACCTTACCAACCCCCAGAGTCTCTGGTCCTCTGAAGCAGTCACCCAGAGTGGAGTGGGGACGTCCAACACAACACCCGACTTCCACACCTCTAGTGCTTCCGGGCTACCAGCTGCTGGCAGCCAGTCCGAGGCATCGAGGCCCTCTGCCAACTTTGTACCTGAGTCAAAGCACATGGATCCCAGAATGGGAACAGGGAATGGAGAGGGTGGTGTGGGATACCCTAGCAAGACCAACCCAATGCCTGCAGTTGGGCAAGAGGGAACCAGTGCCCCTTTGGGAATCCAGCTCAGCACGCCCCAGCTGGGCACCCTGCTGTGTCTGTCAGCCACTGTGGGCATGGCCCTGGCTGCTGGCCTTTGCTACCTGCACACTCAGCATTGCCGCAAGCGAATAGAAGTGTCCTTCAGCGAGCCTGCTGGAAGCGACGGTGGGGAGACTGTACACGTCAGGGAGATTGGGGAGAACAGTTTTGCTTTGGTTCAAGCGGAATACAACAGGATCTCTCCTCCTGAGGGTAGCAGGAAAGCAGTCCGCTGAGAAGACTCTCAGCCGCCTCCTTAGGCTCTGCAGAGAAGCTCAGAGCTAAGGAGAATTCTTGATGAGGACAGGGATTCACTGCCCCTTCTGTCAGCACACAGCTAGTGGAGGCAGCAGAGAAAGGACCAAAAGGACCCGTTGATCAACAGAGGGAGTTCTCCCCAGCTTTGTTGTCTTAACATCTGTAATTTAGCTTTTCTTTTTTTCTTTCTGCAATTAGATGTTTTGTTTGAAGAGTTAAACTCAACACAATGAATATTGTATAACCTGCTCATTAACTAGACTCCTGTGACTGCCAAGCTTCCTCTGTTGCCTTAAGGAACCCACTGAAAAAGAAATTCTGTCCCTCCTTAGTGTCTCAGCCTCATCTCCTCTAACTCTTTGGAAAAAAAAAAAAAAAGTAATGTCATTTGTGGCTCCTGCAAGAAAAAGGACTGCAGCCCCCACTCTCCTCTCTAAACCACCCTGGAAGTTTTCTTTTCAAAACTAGGGCTCAGAAACAAGTGAGAGCTCTGTTCAGTTGCTGGGGTGAATGAAAGTGTACTTGGTCTGCTGGAAAAGCAGCAGCCTGGCAAATCTGCCATGGAAATTGATCCCGAACAAGGAAGGTTTAGAGAGTTTGATTGAATGTATCTGCTTTGGCAGGTTTTTTTTTTTTTTGCTGCTGTGACTAAATGCCCTGACAAGAACAATTTTAGAAGGACATGTTTATTTGGAGGGCTTATCGTTTTGGAGGTCTTAGTCCATGGAAGGCCAGCTCCATTCCTCAGGGCTCTGGGTGAGGCTGAACATCATGGCGGCATGGCTCCAGGGAGCAGGGAGCTCAAGGCATCACATCCGGAAGCAGAGCAGAGAGAGAGACTCCATGCCAGATATAGAATATCCACCCCAAAGGCATGCCCCCAATGACCCACCTCCTCCAGCCGCACCCTACCAGCCTTCAGTTTCCAGTTAATCCCTATAAGGGGATTAACTAGCTGATTGGGTTAAGGCTTTTCTAACCCAAACATTTCACCTCAGCCCTCCGGAATTGTCACATGTGAGTATTTGGGGAGACTCTTCACATTCAAACCGTAACAATATCTTTAGAAAAATTTACACATGGAGCAAAGGCGGAAAGCCCAGAACAGGGCACTGGGCCTCCCTATTCAGTATAAGTGGAGCTGGGACCTCCCAACCATTTACACTTAGTGGAAAAACTTGAGTTTCCCTTCAAGTAGGAGATCTCTTGCCTTGCCAAAGGGCAGTCTGGAAAAAAAAATACCAGCAGAGTTTGAAGAACTGCTATTACGTTTCTTCTCAGAAAGAGCATTGTGAAGGAGCACTGTATCTGCTTTCACGACTTTATGAAGTTCACTTTGATTTAGTAATGGTTCCATGAATCTAAATGGTGTCCAGACACCAGGGTTGAGTAGAACTCTTACACATGTCCAACTACGTAACACATTGGAATTAGGGGCCTTTCCAGAGGTGACTATTATGGTCATCATCCATTTTCACATGGAAACAAAAACCACCACAAATTTGGAAAGGATATTTAGTTACTTTGCACCTATCTCAGAGAGAGGTAGGGTGCTAGAAAATTATCATACGTTTCACATTTTGTCCTCACAATAACTTAATGAGGAAGAAGCTCAGTAAATCTCCAAGGACAGCAAGGCCCTTCATGACATCCCAATTCAACACCAGAAATATTCTTTTTTAAAAGATTGTCTGGGTAAGAAAAACACAGCTCTTTCTCTTTTTACAGCCTATTTTACTTCAGCTTTTGAGGCATCAGTTGTAAAACTCTGTCCTCCTGGACAACGGACTAGGCAACTCTGTCCCCCAGATTCAATCCTGAGGCACAGGAAGACCTAGGTAATTGTGTTCATAAATGAACATGTTGTAGGAATGCTGTGGAAAGACAACAAATGTACACTACTCCAGCAGGGGCCATGGATATACTCCTCCACACCACACCCTCCTAAGAGACATCCTTCCTCCCAACGTGCAAACGCAGGCACTCAGTAGAGGTCACGTCAGAGCCGGGCGCACCACGTATAAATCACCTTCAAGAGCTTCAGATCCAATGGGCAATTTTCTTGCGTGAACTGTTTTGGTTAGCTATTGATAAACAGCACTTTATCCTAAATCTTGCCCATTTAGAGAAATTTTGTGACCACCTAACTCTGCCATTCCCTTCCCATGACAAGTCCCACTCCCCATGCAGTCCCATCCCACCCCACTTTCCTGCAACTTGAGAGGTGGTTGCACAGCAGTTGTCATGGTCGCTACCGGCAGCAATGCCTGCAGTGTGTTCTGTTTGCCGCACCATCCTGACTGCACTTTCTTGGCAAGGGCAACTGGAGACCATAGGCATGCAGTGCAGCCGCATCAAACCCCTCTGCCACCGTGTTCTTGAAGGTCTGGGAAGCCTGGCTTCCAAGGCGAGCCGAGGAGGAAGTGTTAACTTAATCTGAAGGCTGTTGCTGAAGCAGAGTCATTAAAAGTTAAAAAAAGGCAAAGAACTAAAATGCAGCATCTTAAAATAGCTTTTTTTTTGTTTCGTAAGAACAGCTATAGAATTGTTCAGCCAACCTCTTCTTGGAAGAAAGGATGTTTGGGACTAAACACACATTTAAGGGAAAATAATGGAAAAACAATCTCTGAGAACTCAATATCTGAAATGTTTTTACATCTATTGTGCTGATTTAATAACCACAAGTCAGGGCTAAGAGTGGGTCTTAGCCTTTTCACATTCAAAGACTATTTCTGGTGTTTCCCATGAATTTTCTTCCACAGATACGATTTTGGTAAATCACAACTTAATTCCATAGCTTGGCCGAGTTTTCGCACTGTTGAGGTTGAGGCTGTCCACATTTATCTGCTGTTACAATGTTTGGATTTTTCCTAAGAAAAATCTTAATTAGCAACAACAGCTCCAACAACCACCAAACCAAACCAAAACAAAACAAAAGTCATCAAGCCAATAAATATTTAAACAAATACCAGGATTTGTTTGAAAGGTTGTCTGGGAAGGGCTGGCAATTTCTGAATAAATTACAAATGGTGGTCAGACTTCTTCCTGTCTTGAACTTCCAGTATTAATTAAGGAGTACATCCTTTCTGAAAACCCGAACTTAAAAATTTTATTTCACCCCAACCTATCCCTCTTCTACAAGTAGTGCCTGGCTAGAAATTTCTTTTATTCACATGAAATGAGTCTGCATTCATTTGTCTTATTAAACTTGAGTGCTGCTCCATTCTTCTTAAGAATCCCAAAGCATATTCTGCACCATCCAGGCCTAGAAGGCTGCAAAATCAGCCATAGAAATCTCTGGGTTAGACTCTCAGAAGGACCTTTGCGATAAAAAGAAGGCTAATGTTTTGGCTGTTTATTTGGTTCTTTAAATGCAGAAAGGAAACATGAACATTTGGAGATTCCAGGTACTAGGAAAGAAAGCTAACTGCAGCCTTAGAATGCCTTTGAAGCTTTAAGAAACAATAGCGATAACAAGAACAAGGAAAAAAAAAAAAACAAAGAAAGAAAAAAAAAAGAATCTGAATCTGTTTATGTCACGCTGTCTCTGACCTTTCAAAACCTTTCCATATCTCTCAGGGTAAGATCTGAATATCTGATGGGGCTGACTAGGTGCAGCCAGACTTGTTCCTCCAACGCCACTCACTCCTGGCTCCTGCAGTCCCTGCACTGCCAAGGGAGCTCCGGGAGCATGCACATCTCCACTCTGCCCCTTGGCTCATCCTGTCCTTGTCGTCTGGAGTTCTACCCCTTAGGCATCCACAAGGCTTCGGAACCTTGCTCCCTTCATCAGAGTGCCTTCTCCTGCCCATCACCACCTCTCAGCACTCCAGTGCTCCTACCCTGCTTTGTGACATGTGTCGCCATCATTAAACCTTGAGTCATGCGTTATTTGTTTTTATTTTCTGCACTTTGTTTTGTTCACTGCTAAATCCCCAGAACTTAGTCCCTAGCGTATCATTCCTGGTCTATAATAAATAATCAATATTTGTTAATGAGTGAATGAGAAGTTTAATATGTGTGTTACTAACATCACCTCTTGGTGCAGAGGACAGCTACGTAGCATCTTGAGCAACTCCAGGGTGCTTAGGAACCAGGCAAAGCAAATTCTCTCCCCAGAAGTAAAAATAAGGAGTTCTGTGGGCGAATGTCCTTGGGATTTGTGTCTCAGATCCAGGGCTCCAGGGAGGAGTGGAGATTAGCCAACCTGTGAAAGACCTGGGGCTAGATGGAAGCGGAAGGGTGTCTTCCCCAATCAGAAGTTCATCTGTGAGCCTCTGCGAGCATCTTCGGTTTATAGTCCCGTACAGAGTTTCTCAACATCCACATGACCAACAGTTGGGGATGAGTAATTGCCTTGTGCACTGTGGGACATTTGCCAGTGTCCCTGGTCTATACCCAGTAGGTGCCAGTGTCTCCCTCCTCCCTGCTGGAAACAACGAAAAGCATCTCCAGACTTTGCCAAACGTCCCTGGAGGCAAAACCACCCCTCTGGGAACCACCGGTGGAGTAACTAAGAGATGCAATTATAGCTTCCAAAAGAAGTGGCATTTCCTAAGTCATCCCCGCATTCAGGGATGGCCTGGCCTGTTTTGGATGAAGAGCTATAAGAGTTCAAAACTGGAGTGGCTTTAAAGATCATCTGTCTGGGTGTTTTTTGAATTTTAAAAACCCTAGCAGACAAAACAATGAAAACTGAATGTTTTAGTTAAGTTTGGGAATATCTTCCAGCTTCTTTCCCCTCCCTCCGGTTCATCTTCCCTGAGGTCCCAGCAAGCGCGGACTGAGAACTGTTAGCAACACCTTATTTTTTTGCTGAAGAGAACAAGACCCCAGAGGTCACAGGCAAGCGTCAAGTTAGTCTGGGGGTAATCCTCAGACTCCATCCATCCATCCTGACTCCCAAGTCACCTTTTCTTTCCACCATACTTGGCAGCTCATTTACTTTCTGGGGGCATGTTAAGTGTTGTAAATATTCCTGTGGATCCCAAGAGGGACTGGAATCAAGCAGAAAAATGGCCTGGCGTGATGTCCCTGTGGCTGTCATTAGATCCAGGAAGATGATGGGACTTTGCAGCCTGGCCCTCATGAGGGACCAGGCTAGAGATTGAAATACCCAGCTATAGCAGGGCCCGCTGAGAGCTGAAGGGAGGAGGGAGAATGAAGAGGAGAGGCCTCCAAGGGCCCGGATGCGTAAGGTTTCAGTTGCCATCACCTTAGCAGCTAAGTGCCCACCATTGCAAGATGTTTCTCCGTGGTGTCCAGTCGCCTTCTTGAACTCACTGCTCCCTTTATCTCGGCTCCACTTCAAATGGTACCTTGGGAGCATCTTCCTCTCAGCTGATGACAGATGTTCCCTGTAAAGCATTTTTTTTTTGTTTCTTTATAGAGGAAAGAAACCGCCTGGAAATATATTCCATTGGATATTAGAGAACGTGTTTCCCTGATTTATAGACAGGCGAAGCAGGATTGCCTGAGAGTCAAGGAACCAATGGGGATATCCATTTTGACGAATGATTAATTATTGTATCTAAAGTGATGTTTTCCTATCAACTGATAGGCTGCAAAAATAGGCTAGAACTTGCTAGGTTAGCACCGTGGGTCACAGATGTTGCCTCTGCATTTTCAGATTATATTATCCATTACAGACAGCACCTTCTCATTTAGAAACATAATTTGTTGTTCTCCCAGACCAGGAAAAAAAAAAAAAGCTGACATTTCACATGCAAGCCAAAGATTAGAATCATTGCTGAGGACCGTGTATGCAAGTACATTAGGATGTGGCGTCCTGAAATCAAGGACACCAGGCGGCTGGTGCTGGGAGAGATGTAGAAGGCAGTGACTTCTGATCTTTATTATGCAAATGTGCAGCCTGGAAGCCAGGCTGTTTAACCTCATCAGGGGAAATGTCACTGATCATTTCAAGCTCCAAATGTAGCACAAGCATTAGTACTATTATGTTATTATTATTATTATTTGTAGGGCATATGTAAGCTCAAGCCCTCTGATTAAGTGGAGTCCCTACTTACCCAGATTGTTCTAGGGCTGAAAATCAGCTCCTCTTTATATTAAATAAACATTTTTTTTTCCTTTGGAGCTTACTGATGTTGTGGATTTGATTCTCTGCCAGACATGGGTGAAGATGGTGTGAATTTCACGAAGTCCAATTTCTACCCCCAGAAGCTTAATGACAGGCCCTCTCTGCTTAAGGACATTATGCTTCAATGGCAGAAGTGTCAGGAAGAAGCTTAAAGAATGGAGTTGGAGTGGGAAAAAGGATAGATCTGGGGGTGCGAAGTGCTGAGGGGGGCCAGATGCAGTGGCACAGGCTTGTAATCCCAGCTTCGCAGGAGGCTGAGGCAGGAGGATCACACGTTCAAGGCCAGCTTGAGCAACTTGGCAAGACTCTGTCTCCAAACGTAAAGAAGAAAAGGCTGAGTAGGTAGGTCAGTGGCAGAGCACTTGCCTAGCATGTGCAAAACCCTGGGTTCAATCCGTAGCATTGCACAAAAAGAAAAAAATGATAAGGGGGATTAAAAAGAGAGAGACTGTGTGATATTAGGAGGGCTTAGAAGGAGAAATGTCCTTCATTCCTGCTCACTATCTATGAGAGCCATAAAGAAAACTAAGAAGCTACTGATCAGGCAACAAAGAGAAGGGAGTAAATGAGGAAGGAAGCGTCAAAGAAGCTGTCAAAGACAGCCCAGAGAGGCCGAAGGCAAAGATTGAACGTCTTTGAAATCCAGATTGCTGGAACTCAATTGGCAAGGTCTGTCTTTCAGAAGAAAAAGCTCCTGATGTGGGAAATTAAGTGAATAAAAGTAAAACATGAAGCCGTAGTGAAATTCTAGCAGAGACAAGAAGCAAGTAATACACTTCCCCTCCTCCTCCCCTCAGCTGGGTTCTACGGTGCTAAAATTTGGAAGCTGAGCATCTCCTAAGGACCATGCATTAAAGGTTTGGTGCTAAGCTTGGTGCTGTTGGGATACGGTGGAAACTTTAAAAGATGGGGCCTGGTGGGAGGCCTTAGGCCATTGGGGGCATGTCCTTAAAGGAGACAGTGGAATCTCAGCCCCTTCCTCTCTCCCTTTTTGCTTCCTGGCTGCTATGAGATGAGAAGCAACTCCAACACATGTTCCCTCTCTTATGTGCTGCCTTGCCACTGGCCCAAAAGCAAAGGGGGCCATCAGATCTCTAAACCTGTGAGTGAAAATAAACCTTTCCTCTTTTTAAGTTACTTTCTCTAAGGTATTTGTTATAGTAACAGAAAGCTGACAAATATATAGAGGAAAGTTCCAACTTTAATGAATGAGTGAGGAGGGAGATTGGTCATTTCTACAGTTGGAAAGAATAGAATCTTATCCACAGATACTCAGAGTCTCCCTCATCTGACTCTACATCCTCCCAATATAAACGATACCAGGGGCCCGGTCCAACTAAATCAGATTTCTTGAGAATGGAGCCCATACCCATATTTCAAATATAGGTGATTCTTATTTTAGGCTGTGGACCACTGCTTAGCTTTTGATGAATAGAAACTCCATAAGGGCAGGACTTCTTATATGTTTGTTTTTTGCTGTCTCCCTAGAGTCTAGCACAGTGTCTGACAGAGTAGAAATTGAATAGATTTCTGTTATATACTAGATGCTGTGCTAGATAGAAATTGAATATCAATTTCTACGAGGAAAGAATAATGGGTGAACGGTTTCTATAATAGAGACAATATTAATGAGCCCTTCACACACCTTGGAGGAGAGTCACCTCCCAGACTTCCAAGTGCTGGGCTATCATTTGTTCCTCACTGTTCCAGCGTGAGTGGACCCAGGCCATGCCCTCGGGTCTTCTTGGGTGTAAAGGAGAAATTATACTTGTGGAGACAACAACTGTCTATAGAAAATGGCCCCAGGAAGGCAGCATGTATCCCCAGTCCATGGCAGGACTTCCTTTGTGCCCATGCTGGAGGAAATCGTCTGCCTTAGCTCCAGCCTTTCCTTTTCCAATTCTGACTTGGAGAGGTTGGACATCAAGAAATAAAGGAGTAAGGAGAGAGGGTTCAGGCTGCACAAATCCTAAACTGGAGACTTAATTGGAGCCCAAACAAATTCGGGTCACTTAGTTAAACATGATTGAGCACCTACCACAGGACAAGATTCATGCTGGCAGTGGAGGATACAAGGGGAAGTGAGGCTTGCAGCATGGCTTTAAAGAGCAGATAAATGACAGGGGGTGATATTATCTGATTTCAAAGCCATCTCTAGAGCTACCACTAAGCTCAGGGTCATTACTCATCTAGTCTCCCACCTCAATCCATTTGTTCCCTCTGCTCCAAGCACTGGAAACCGATTCCCCCAAAGGAAGCTGCTATTAATGGAAGCTCAAAGCATAAATCAGACCCAAGCATAGTGACTCTGAATGGGAGGGAAACCCTGCTCTCTGGCCTCTCCTGTACCTGACCTTTGTTACCCCTCCTCAAAAATACTGGCCGAAAGTCTTGAGGGGCCAAGGATCTGGGTGCACGCTGTTGACTTGAGTAACCTTCTCTCTCTAGATCTGGGATTTTTGGTTGCTACCAAATCAACAACCCTGTCACCCAAGAAGTTGATCCTGTTGTCCTCCTCTGCTTCTTCTGACTTGATGGTGTGACCTCACCACTTCCAGAGGAAAGGAGGCTCGAGCCATCATGCCATTTCTGTACATAACCTGCTGTGTACGCTGATCACTGATGTATATTCGAAGACATATCTTCTGGCTGTTCCTTTCTTTTTGCTCTTGTTCAGGGTAGGGCCCGCATGGGTTCTGCGTAAGTAGAAAGCGTCCTTTCTCACATTCAGGAGACTTGTCCCTGTGGCTGCTCATGAGAGACATCTCATGATGGGGAGCTAAAGAGGGACCCTGAGTGTGGACTTAGATCTGTTAGATAAGGGAGATTTCAGTATCTCATCCGGACTTGGGTGGTGGAAATCTAAAATCAGCTGCTAGACTTGGGTACCATGGTCAAGGGTTGGTGGAAGAGCCAATGGAGTTGGAGTCACAGCCAGGATGCTTGCTCTATTCCCTAGCAAGGGCCCTTCGGCCACTTGTTGAGAATTAGGTGGAGCAGTGTACTGTTAACCCACTCAAGACTGTGAAGCTCACCTGTATAAAGCCTTTGGGTTCAGAGATGTTGGGATTTCACTGAGTTTTCCCC
Organism: Aplodontia rufa; assembly: GCA_004027875.1. NCBI lineage: Eukaryota > Metazoa > Chordata > Mammalia > Rodentia > Aplodontiidae > Aplodontia > Aplodontia rufa. The sequence continues at coordinate 9,538 of PVKS010026433.1, read as the reverse complement.
CTCCCTCCCCATTTCTATCAACTTCCATGACTTAGGAAAAT
>PVKS010026432.1:0-28663 GCA_004027875.1 Aplodontia rufa | reverse complement strand
GAGCTATTTTGAAAGGGACTGTATTCCTGAGTTCTTCTTCAGTCCTGTTATTATTGGTATATAGGAAAGCTATTGATTTATGCGTGTTGATCTTGTATCCTGCTACTTTGCTAAATCTACTTATGAGTTCGAGCAGTTTATTGATGGAGTTTTTTGGATCTTCCAGATACAGGATCATGTCATCAGCAAATAGAGAGAGGATACAAAATTCTTAATGAATGATGGTCTTCCATTTGAGATAGTGGGAGGGGGTGGGATCTGGAGGATATATCAGGCAGGAACACCTGGACCAACTAACATGAGCAGGTATATTAATATTTAAAACCACATTTATTTATTTATTTGTTTTTCCTTATAGTTTATTAGTTGTCTATTATATTTTGAGCCTGAATTATTTTTTAAATTTTATTCAGAAATTTATTTGTTGAACAAACAAGCTTCTAATGAAACAATATAATATATATATAAATTCTGAAAATTAGATTTACCCCCAAGAGCCCCCCCCCCAAATTACCCACCCTTATCCCTCCCCTCCCTTCCCAATACATGTCTACAAATGCCTTAGGTTGTATGACATTACACCTTATCTGGATTTAAAACATGATAATAGACCTCCTTTCTCAATGGCCAGGGTCTAGCTCCAGCCTGCAGAGATGAGTGAAGACATTCGACCCTTGGTTCTCCGGGTTAAGCTTATTTCACTCAGCATAATTTCTTCCATAACCATCCATTTACCTTCAAAAGCTGCGATATTGTTTCTAATTGCTAAGTAAAACTCCATGGTATATATGTACCCCAGTTTTTGAATCCATTCATCCAGAGAGGGACATCTGGGTTGTTTACATAATTTAGCTATTGTAAATTGAGCTGCTATGAACATCAATTTCTCTGTGTCACTGTAGTGTGCTAATTCTAAATCCCTTGGAAAAATACCCAGGAGAGGAATAGCAGGATCATATGGTCAGCTCATCTCTAGTTTTTTGAGGATTCTCCACCCTGCCTTCCAGAGGGGCTGTACCAGTCTGCAGTTCCGCCAACAGTGTTCCTATCTCTCCACAACCCCTCCAGCATCTATTACTGTTTATTTTCTTCATTTTTGCTAATCTGACTGTTGAGCCTGAATTATTATTCACATATACATATGATATCTACTATGTTCCATATATATATATTCAAACATTAAGAGCTCTACTCTAGCCTTATTTTGGTTCATATTTGCCTGATTTTTTTCATAGCCTTATTTTCAACTATTGCTTAGTTTAGCCCATTTGCTTTTCTGAAATTATGTTACTATTAAGACTTATTTCTGTCATCCTAGTTCTTACTTTCCCTTAGCTATAGTTATTTTTAAATCTTTTTCCTAATAAAATGAATGTTTATCTTTTTAACAGATATAAACTCAGATTGGATAAATGAGCAACCCATATTCAGCTACATTTTGTTTGTTGAGGATATACCTAAAACAAAATTGCAAAGAAAAGATGAAAAGGGAGAAGTAGAAAAGATATATTAGGCAAACACTAATTGAATTGAAGGTGAAACATTGACAATTAAAGGTATGACATTGATAAAAGGAAGAATTATTTGTGAAGAACTTTTCCACCTCATTTTCAGGTGTATAAATTAAGAATGAATAGAAATAAGGTGCAAAATAAATCTATAAATACAGTGAGCTATTTTCATACCTTTGTTAGAAGTCAAGATCAAGAAAAAAAGTTAGAAGACTTGAATAACACAGTTAACAAGTATTTAGATTAATGCATATACTTCTAATTCTGCTTTCAATAGAGTATGCATACTTTTTAATAGTACATGCAATTTGATAAAAATTAACCATGCTGGGTTACAAAGGAAATCTTAATAAAATTCAAAAATAGGATATCAAACATCCCAGTAACTACAATGAAAAACAGAAATTAAAAATGATGAAGGATAGATTAAAGAAAAACCAAATCATGTATCTGGAAATGTTAAAATCATATGTATAAAACACATGATGTTAGTTGATTCATGAGACACAAAGGAAATAAAAATGAAGTAAAATGTATATGGAATAGAATGAGAGCTAAAGTAGTGTATTAAAACCCACGAGACAAGCACTTAGAGGAAATTTCATAGCCTCAAATACATTTATTGTTACAAGAAAAGTATAAAATCATAAACTAAGTTTCCCATGGAAAAAAGAATGACTAAACATCCAAAGAAAGTAGAATAATAAAATAATAAAGATAAAAATAGTATTGATGAAAAAAATCACATTTCTTTCACAAAACTGTGAGCAGCCCTTTAAAAGAGCAATAATATAAATAAAGAGAAAAACAAAAATGACTTTCAAGAAAAGTAAAAAATAATAGCAGAAAAACCCAGGTAAAATAATGGTTAAAAATTAAAATATTATCAGTTAAACCTCAATAAAGGTGGAGTAAATAATCAATATAGAATATATATTAGACAACTAAGTACCAATAAAATTGGAAACAACATAAAATGGATAATTTTCTAAGAAAATATGAACCACCAAGGAATATATTTCTGATTCTTTCCACTTCAATCATAAAAGACTATTTCAAACTCCTCAGAGAGGGGGCCCATGATTTTATAGGCTAGATCTGCCAAGCCTTCAAGAAATTCAGATTTCTGTATGAATTGTTCCAAGAGCACAGAAAAGATTTCTGTATGAATTATTCCAAGAGCACAGAAAAGAATAAAAATTTCCCAATCAACTTAATCAGATTAGTATAGCCTTGATATGAAAATTAGACAATGAAAGCCCTAGAAAAGTATAATATTCATTTATGAACACAAAAGTTCAAATATTTTAATCAAATATGAACATATCAACTCCAGAAGTGTGCCAAATCTATTTCCTAAATAAAATTTACCATGGGATTGCAAGATCAGTTCAATCTTTGAAAATCAGTCAATGTAATTAGTGTAATTAGTAAAATAAATAGAAAAAATGCCTGTAATCATTTTAGTAGGTTGAAAAAGGCATGTGATAAAAACTCATTTATGGTAAGCATTCTCAGCAAGGTAGTAATAGAAGGGAACTTGCTTAATCTGATGGCATAACTTAACAAAAACTTATAGCAGGCATTATACCTGAAATGCTGAAACATTGGGAATATGACACTGAAGTCAGGAAAGGACAAGAATGGCTAGTCCTAACAAATAAGATATTAAATATTCTACGCCTGGGTAGATTTACAAAAGAAATGAAAGCAGGGACATAAAGAGAGATTTGTACATTTGTGTTCATAGTAATATTGTTTACAATAGTGAAAAGGTGGAAATAACCCAAATGTTCATTTTGTTAATGGATAAACAAAATGTGGTATGTGCATACAATAGAGTATTATTCAGCCTTAAAAAGGAAAAGAGTTTTAAGACATGTTTACAACATGGATTTACCTTGAAGACATTATGTTAAGTGAAATAAGCCAGACACAAAAGGGAAAATATTGTTATGATTTCACCTATATGAGGTGCCTATAGTGGTCACATTCATAGAGATAGAAGATAGAATGATGGCTTCCAGGGCCTGAGGAGGATGGTGAGTTATGTCTAAAGTGTACAGAGTTTCAGTTTGGGAATGTATGAGTTCTGGAAATCAATGACTGGTGAATGTTACACAGCAGTGTGAATGTATTAACGTCACTGAATAGTATGCCTAAACATGACATACTCTTCCATAAATTTTATGTGTATCATGTCATGATAAAAATTAAGAAATGAAGTATAAATTTTAATAAGAAAGGTAATTCACTTACCAGTTTCAGACAAAATGAGCCCAAGAAAATAGACTAACATTTAAAAAGGTGCAGGAGGGGCTGGAGCGGTGGCTCCGTGGTTTCGGCGCTTGCCTGGCAAGCACAAGGACCCGGGTTCATACCCCAGCACCACGTACACAACTGAGTGTTGGAGCAACTAAGGCCATGTGAAACACTAAAAATAAAAGTTGTTTCTCTCTCTCTCACTGTCCCTCTCCAAAAAATAAAAATAAAAAATAAAAAGGTGCAGCAAAACAACCAAATCCAAGATCAGCATAAAAAAATCATAGCTTCTTACATAACAGAAATCACCAATTCAAAATATAATTAAAATTCCATTTTTATTACATTAAAGATGTTCCTCCAAGTAGACCTAATGAGTAAACATAACTTAAACGAGGAAATAAAAGAAAATCTTAGTAAGATGGGAAATGCAGCATGTTAAATGACCCTTTGAAGGCTGGGAATTCATTCCTAGAATTCTTGATAGCATTCGTCGAGTGGTGGGTTCAGTCCCCAGCACCAGGGGGAAAATAGATGGCCAGACTTTTTAGCGAGAATGTAAATTAGTATGTAGCCAGTGTGGAAAATAGCATGGACATTCCTCAAAAAAACTAAAAATAGAATCACCATGTGTTCTGACAGTCACACTTCCAGGTGTGTACTCAAAGGAATGGAAATCAGCATGTTGAGGAGATTCCCATGCATTCCCATTTTCATTTCATCACTTTTCACAATAGCCAATATCCGTAAGCAACCCAAGTGTCCATGCTGGATGGAAAAATAAATAAAATGTTGTATATAGACACAATAGAATATCATAAGTCTTTAGAAAGGAAATTCTGTTATTTCCTACAACATGGATGAAACCAAAGGGCATTTTGCAATATGTAGACGCTAAAGAAATTGATCTCATAGAACCATAGTACATAAGAGGTCACCAGAGGCTGAGGAAGGAGGATTTGGGATGGGAAAAGGTATGATATTGATCAAGGAATACAAACTCTGTTAGACTGTAGGACTATGTTTTGGAGATGTGTTGCATTGTATGTGATTGTAGTTCATAATTATTACATATTTCGACATTACTAATAAAATAGATTTTTAACATTGTTACAAAATATGATGTTGGTGAGGTGATGGATATGCTTATTAGCTTGATTGACTCTTTCTACAGTGTAAATCAAAGATAACCTTATACTCCATAAATATATTTTCAGTATAATTGTTTTTCAATTAAAACACTTAAAAGATAAAAAGCAAACAAAGAATCATAGGGAAACATGAATAGATTCTTCCAAAATCAAGAAGAGAGAGAAAAGAAAAATAATATGTTTTTTTCCCTCAAGAATGTTAATTTGGGGGCTGGAGTGGTGGCTCAGTGTTTTCGGCGCTTGCCTGGCAAGCACGAGGACCCGGGTTCAAACCCCAGCACTACATACACAACTAAGTGTTGGAGCAACAAAGGCCATGTGAAAACTAAATAAAGTTGTTTCTCTCTTTCTCTGTCTCTCTCACTGTCCCTCTCTCTTAAAAAAAAGAATGTTAATTTGGGGGCATATCATTAATTGGAAACTGTAATAGTCATTGAATATTTTTGAACTAAGATTCAGAAGTCTAGTTACCTTTATGTTTACTATAAATTAAATTTTGAGTGTAAGTCATGTTCTTTATCTTTCCCTTTACATAGGTTAACTAAGAATTTTAGGCCACCAATAGTTAAGGTAAAAGAAGTTAGTTGTGAAAATTTAGGGAGCAAAACAAGGTCTGAGTAGTCTTATAAAATTAATCTGAAACAGAATATCTCATGGAAGTTAAAACTGTTCAGTTGATATACTCCTTGAAATTGTTATACTTTTTCAGGAATTAATGAAATGTTCTTATGGAGGAGAAACAAGTACGTTTGCATTTAATATGTCTATAAATCATGGAAATGCCACTGAAGGCCATGAAAGACACAACAGGATTTATCTATGCTTATCAGTTTGATAAAGTTGGCAAAACATTCCAAAGATAAACACTGTTGTATAAACAGTAGTCTTATTATTCAGAGAATTAAGCATAAACTCATGTGTACTTTTGAAACTGATAATTTTTTTTTTAGGATTAATGGGCTGACTTTTCACATTGTATATTTCCCTTGTGTTTTTTAAACTTCTCTTGATATTTGAATTGTAATTTTTAAAGAAATTCACAAATAATTTAGTTGTCTCTAAATTTAAAAAAATTCAATGCAATTCCTTTATAAGTCCTTGATGAATTTCCCATAGAGTCTAACAAAATGATTCTGTACTTTATATGGAAGCATACGTATACAAGAAAAGTAAATATATCTTTGGAATAGGAAAAGTGGGGTAAGATTAGCCTCCAGAAACCTGAACACTTACAAAGTGTCACTTGTTAAACAATGGTGTGGAAAGACAAATAAACAACTGACTAGAGGAAAAGACTGGAAACACCAGTCTATAATGGGACTTTGGAATATGAGGGAAGTAGCATTCCTAAGAGATGGGGAAGGGTTATTTTTCAAAATGGCATTGGACACCGATGTGGCTCTCGCTGTAGTATGCCGATCTTTTGGGAAAATACCCAGGAGTGGGATAGCTGTGGGATACCTGGGTCATATGGTGGTTCCATCCACAGTGTTTTAAATAATCTCCATACTGGAGGGAAGGATAAGATTACATAAAGAACCACCCAAACAGAAATTAATAGACGAGCTAAAGGAAGTTCAGTAGAGTACAGGAAAGAGAATGGAAGAGGGGAGGAAGGATGAGAGGGAAAAGGGGAAAATAAAGGGGGACATAAAAAATGTTTTGCACCTCTAAGGTACTAAAGAGTTCCCACACAATCAATAAAAACTGGAAATGTTGAAAAAATATCAAAGGGAGATCAGTAGAAGAAAGGGACCAGGGGGTGGAAGGAGATGAGGGAGCGGGTGAAGTGCTGGACAGAGATGTCGGCCAAATGATACTGTGATGTTGTGTACATGTATGAATATGTAACAATAAATCTCATGATTATGTACAACTATAATGCACCAATAAAAATGTGGAGAAAAAACCAAAATGACATTAGACAATTTTCTACCAATATGTTAGATGCCAAACAAATAGATGCCTCCATAGGAAACCAGATCACACATCACATGAAAATATATTTCAGATGGATAGAGGAAAAAACTGAAACTAAAACCAGAATGAAATAAAGCAAAAGCAAAAACAAACAAACAAACAAAAACCAAATAAAACTCTTCAATTGTTTGAGAAGATATAAGAATGGACAATATCTTTTTTAAAAAACTTCTAGTAGGAAAATCTTTATTGAATATGATTCAGAAAACTGAATTCATGAAGAAAAAGGTTGATTACATAAAAACTCAAAAGTTCTGTTGATAAAGGTCACTATTAGAAGAAAATTGGTGAATCAGAAGAGAACATTAGCAGTATATTCCAAGTAAAGTATTGGTGTACAGTAATATATATAAGCAATGAATTAGTGTTCAAACTCCATAAAGAACTAACCTAGATAAGATAACCAAATGATAAAAGGAGCAGTGATAAAAATAAACATTTCACATGAAAGAAACCCAATCAAGGAATAAAATTAAGAAAAGACATTTAACCTTGCTAGTATTCAGGAAAATACAAATAAAAAATAATTATGATTGCAACATGGGGTACAGAGGCCCGAACAGTCCTATGCTCAGACAAGTATCTTATGAAGTATGGATATTTGTCCTTTCTTTTGGAAATGTATACACCATGTGAAATAATTCATGAAAAATTTTTTTTAAGTAGTAAGAGAATTTCTTGAACAAAAATACACTGTCTGTGTATAGAACAGGTGTGTTATTCAATATACAAGCACAATATATTCCCTGTTCATATCCCAAACACTGTTATTTTTTTTTAAAGAGAGAGAGGGACAGTAAGAGAGTGAGAGAGAGAGAGAGAGAGAGAGAGAGAGAAGCAATTTTTATTTAGTTTTTCATGTGGCTTTCATTCCTCTGACACTTTGTTGTGTACGTGGTGCTGGGATTTGAACTCGTGTACTTGTGCATGCCCGGCAAGCACCATAACTGCCGAACCACCCCTCCAGCACCTACCATGTTATTTTTTTAAGAAGCCTTTCCTCCCTATATTCTATGGCTTGAATGTTGTTTTTTCTCCTAAAGGTTCACATGTTGAAAGCTTGGTCCCCAAGTTGGCATTATTGGGGGTTAGTGTGGTACCTTTAACAGGTGGATCTCAGCTCATCAAGGGCACAGCCCTCATAAAGGAATATTGGTCTCCTGGAGTGAGTCCTTCTAAAACTTGTTCTAAATCCTGAACCTGACCCCTTTATCTCTCTCTGGCTTCTTATTCCAATATATGTTCCCTCTTCCCTCATATTCTCTGCCAGCACTATGCTGCTTGAACATTCTGCCTCCAAAACTGTGAGTTAAATAAACCTTTTTTTAAAAAAAAAAATTGTGATGAATGGTTTTATTTATGGATAAGATTAGCAAAACTTTTAAAGAATATTGTTGGGAAAAGGGAACTTTCATCTCTGATGGGGATAGAAATTGATCTAGTTAATTTAGAGACAAATTTGTCAATGCATTTATTAAAATAGCACACATCTTATGTGTCAGTAGTTCCATACCTAGGACCACTCTGGAGAAACATGTGTGAACAAGGAGACAAAGGCAAGATATTCCTGTACATTGTAATATTGAAAAATTGAAAGCAACCTAAATGCCCACAAGTGGATGAATTGCTAAATAAAACTTGGTATATCCCTATCACAGATTTCCATACAGCAATTTAAAAGAATGAATTAGATTTAGATAAGCCATCATTTCCAAATTTATTCAGTGAAAAATGTATAATGCAGAGCCATAAGTACATAAGATACCCTTTATATAGAAATACACACAAAATCTAAATATTTCTTGGTGTACTTGAATATGTCTGTAAAAATATCTTTAATGTACCTGGAAAGGATCAAGTTCAACTTTGTAGTGTTGATCCCTTGGGAAGGGAGAGAAGGATTTGCATTTGGAATAAAGGATATAGGAGACTGTAGCTTTACCTATAAATATTTTAATTTTTAAAAGGAGGATTGTATTCCTTTTTCAAAGTTAAAATTAATGTTAAAAATACATTTTGTTACTGTGGTAAATTTTTACTGAAATAATGCATTGCATGAACTAATAATATATACAGTAAGTTTTTGCATATGATTACTAGAAGTGATAATTTCAATTTGAAATTTATTTATATTAAGAGTGGCTCGTTTTACTGGCAAGCTTGCATGTTTATATAACATGACTATAATGAGAAATAAGAAGAAACACTTAAGAAGATGGACTCTCATGTTGAATTCTTTTTTAATCTTAGCTACACCTAAACTAGGACATTTCCTATTGGTTCTATCTCTAAAAGGCAAATGTCTACCTCATGGTAGGGACTGGATTAGCTATGGCTAGAAGCTTTGTTGTGATTAAATAGTTGACACACATTGGTTGTGTAAGTGGGATTCACTCTCCTCAAATGAAAAGTAAAGGGATTATCCTGGAGTTCCTAACCTGACATTATCTATGAGTGGTCTTTGGAGGGCCTGTAAAGTCCCTGAAATTATAGTACAAACTTTTTTGTAGGTGGGTCTGTGTATTTTTGTGAGGAGGAAAGAGAGTCTGAAATAGTACTGGATAAGAAAAAGAACAACAAAGAGCCAGTGTCCTATATGAATCCTCAGTGCCCTTTTCAGCCATGAAATTTGGTTAAAAGTAGTCCTTAAGACTCTTTATCCTATCCCTTCTTTTTCTCTTTCCATTTATCAGACTCCTAAAACAAACAAAATAAAAAGTTAACAAGTTTCATGAACTATAAAATATATAACTAATTCCTCAAGTTAATATGATTATTAAGTGGATAATATATCTAAAGCACTGTACTACTGTTTGTCATGTAGTAAACAAACAACAGATAATTTTTTTTAAAAAAAGCGCTATAATGGAATTTACTGGTGAAACAGCAAGCAAAAGTGTTTAGCTCCATAGAGAACTGTGAAATTGTCAACGATGAGGGCTGGGGAAACTCTTTTGAGTTCCCAAAATGTGTTCTTGTGGTAGATGTGAAGTCAAAACTACTTTTATCATAATACTAAGATGTTATTGGTCTTTTTCATTCTCATTCTCTCAAAAGTGTATAATAGACTTTTGCAGATGTGTGAACTCACAACAGATGGAATGCTGAAGTAGATATTAGAATCTAATTGTCTTCTGTTAAGTCAGGCATCACTGAGATTTGTAAAACTAAAACAATGCTACTCTTCTTTTTTTGTTGTTGTTTTAGAAAAAAAATTTCATAAAATCAAAAAATGTATGTTGTATTAGCATGTAAAGGATTTCTTTCTGTTCTTAAATGAGTGTTTTTAAACTTGTTTTAACATCTAACTGGAAAATATTGATAAATATGATCTACATAAATAAAAGTGCTTTGGGGTCCTCAGTCATTTTTATGAGCAAAAGGAGATTTGAGAAAGAAAAGTCTGAGAATCACTTCTCTGTGGAAATAATTGTTCATCAAATGAATAAAAAATGTAGAGGAAAGCTATGGTTCACCTGGAGGTAGTCATCAGATCAGTTGCTTCTTTCTAGGAAGAACTTTTAATTTTCTTTTTCATTTAGCAATCCAGTGAAATAGATTTTCTTGTAATCACATTCTCCAAATCACAAGGCTGATAAGTGCCAAATCTTAATAGAGAACTGACCTAATATGCTAGAAATGCTGTCTAGAACTTGGAGACCTTGTCACTCAAAATAGGCTCATTTGGGTATTTTTCTTTTATAAATATTTGGAGCTCTATACAAGATCTGCCCCTAAACTCCTGTATTCTCTTATAGTGATTTTGAATTCCTTTTTGCAACATAACCTAAGATTAACTCCAGTCTATATCAAATAAGCTTGACTCCACATTCTTAATCTGACCTCTGTTCTCTTGAGCAAGTTTGCTTTCCCCAGTCTTAGGAGCAGTTGTTATAGAACATGTTATTCTCCTTCAAAGTTGTTCTGTTTATACTTTTTATTTGTGTGAATGTAAATCTCGTGAGTTTTATATTCCATTTTGTCCTACTTTTTAAAAGAATGTGTGCTTCTTAATTACAAAATATTAAAGCAATATAGAAATATATAAAAGAGACAACAATAAATCACCATTACTTCCATCATATAAAAAGAATCAACGTTAACTTTTGAAGCACATTATTCCAGACTCCTTTTTATGTATACAAATGAGTGAGAATTAGGCAAAACTTAATCAGCACAGTATATCATTTTTGTGTTTTTAAATAAAATTTTTTACATAGTATGACATTTTATTCATAATTAAAAATGTTTTTTGCTATATTAGTAATATCCATAATGTTCTTTAAGAATAAGAGGAATAGGGACTGGAGCAGTGGCTCAGCAGTTGCAGCACTTGCCTGGCATGCACGAGGACCCAGGTTCAAACCCTAGCACCACATACAACTCAGTGTTGAGAAACAAAAACAAGATGAAAAAATAAATAAGATTTATTCTCTCTCTCCTCTCTCTCTTAAAAAAAGAATAGGAGGAAAAGAGTATGAACAATATTGAGATTTATAATAAATTAGCTTTAAAATTAGATTTTTCAATTTAGACAATGTTAATTTATTATGAACAATGAAGAGATCAGTAGGCTTTCCCCCCTCTTCCTTCCCTCATTTCTTCCCATGTTTGAAGGATATTTTCTTTGTAAAATTTTGAAAAAGTATTTCTTTTATCTTCTGCATTAGAAATTCTCTGAGCCTTTTGTTCATATCTTTTCCACCTCTTAATTCTTTATTTTGTTATACATCTGGGTTGCCTAAGTATAGGCAGCTTTGAGAAGTTTTTCATGATTTCTGCTTCTGTGAAAATTTTGGCGCTCTAGTTAGATCAGTCATTCATATTTAAATATGGCTATTTAAAGGTATTTTTCTTTTCAGAAAATGATGCATTCTAGAAATGAATAGTGAGAATTATTGATAAGAAAGTGTTTATATTTAGATATTTGGGGCAAAATGAGACATTTTTAGCATTAGTATATCATACTAATTAGTATATCATTCTCCTTTGTTCTCTGAGGACTCTCCCTCCAGATCATTATAAAAGAACAAAAAGTAATAAAAATTATTGCTATATTTTCTATACTATTCCATATTATATATAAATCCAAATATCTCACTAGAAGTTCAGATATCTTCGTTTTAATGATATATTTTATTCTTATTAACAATGTTAGAATGAAATTATAGTGGAGACTGGGAATGAAAAATTTCTAAGCAAACAAAAGCAAGTAGGCCTTAAAATTAGCCTTAAGTTATCTTAAATCCACAAATATAAGCAAAGCCTACCTTGAACTAAATATAACTAATTGTAATCAAAACTTAACTGATATTATTTCTGGTAAATGCAAATATTAGAAATAAAATTTAAGTCTCAGATAATCTTAAGCAGCTAATTAACATGTGACCAGGAGCTTTCCAACAACGTATCCCCAAAAGAAAATGATGTAACTACAAGCCAGTCAAATTTCTTTATTTTGTTTCTGAGTTTTCCCAAAGAAATTTTGTCATTGGAATAATACACCTCTTTCCATCTGGTATTCCACAATTTGTAAGCTGCTTGTTACTCAAACTCTAAAATTTTGTTATGCCCCAGAGTTTTCCTTAACAACAGAATTGTGTACAAAACAGAGAAGTACCTCAATCAGTCTTTAACAATTGTGTACAAAACAGAGACGTACCTTAATCAGTCTTTAAAGGAGGCATTTGTAAAACCACTATTTCAAATGCCTCTTCTGTTTGGTGTGGAGAGGATATTATAGTCTTGGGCAATTCAGATTTGAAATGAGTAACGGGCATGCTTCTCTTTTATTTAAGTGGGAAAATGCAGCATGTGTTCTTGGAAATGTTTTAGGAAGGGTTACACATAGAAGTGAAGGATTTGGGGAAATGATTACTTTAAGACTATGCATCTCTTTCCACTAAGTAAATGAAACCAGCTTCATTGAAGGGGAGATACTCAAGCTTGATGGGAATTTGAATGAACTGCTTGCGAATGTGCAGTCCAACATCAGACCACAATTACTCCTATCTAGTTGATTGTTAAGGGAGGATGTTGGTCTGCCATTGCTGAAAACAGAAAACCAGGGTTGTGTGTGTGTGTGTGTGTGTGTGTGTGTTCTTTCAAATTCTACACATTGTTAAATAATTTATATTTTAAACAATTCTAGGCAAAAGAATACTGTGTTTAGTTATGGCTCTCTACTCACTTTTGAACTTTTAGGTTTTGGTGTGTGACCACAGGCTTGACCCAAATTTGATACCATCTAAAGGGGTAGTGGTGGCTCAGTGGTTGGAGTACTTTCCTGGCATACACAAGGACCTGGGTTTGAAATCCAGCACCACATAAGCAAGTAAGTGTCAGAGAAGCAAAGGTCAGATGAAAAAATAAATGAAGTGGATTCTCTTTCTCTCTCTCTTAAAAAAATTCCAGAATATATACACATCTTATACACATTTTATATTGTTTTGTTAAAATCTTGTAAGGTTGCTCAAAAATAAAAAAATTAAAAAAAAATATCAACAAAGTTTACCATCCCATCCCATCATTGATAAATGTCCATTTTCCTCTTCTTCCTACACACTTGCTCTACTTGGTGGCTCAAGTAAGTCTAACAGGTCATCTTGGACACTTTCCTCTCATTTATTCACTATATACGATATAACCAACCACAAATCTTTTTTGAAATATGTTCTGCATCAGCCCCTCTTCCCTCTTTCATGTAACCTGTGTCATTGTTTATCCTGATTGTTATAGTAGTGTCCAAATTGGTCTCCATACCTCCAGTATTATCTCTCTGTCACAAATTTTTCCCAAAATGAAAATATGACCATGTGACTTTTAAAAAGCCCATTGATGATTTTTCATTGCTCATCAAAACCAAAGTTATCATAAAGGATTATTTATAAAATTTACTGTGACCCATTCGTTGCCTAGTTTTCTGTTGTTTTTTGCTAAGCTACCTCACACACTTGTGTCTTAAAGTATGGTGAATTATTTTCATGTTTCCTGAGCTCACCATGGTCTTTTTTACTATACAACTTTTATACACTTTCAAAAAAAAATGCCTAACCTTCCCAAGTAAACATGGATAAATCCTGGACACTGTAAATAAATTTTCTTCTTTTCTTGAGATTTCCTTAAATCTTATTCACTTTTAAATAGGGTCTCTATGAACACAGTTCTTGATCATATCTTTTATCACTCTTGCCACAGCATTCATGTCTGTTGTTTTCTCATATTTTGATCTGTTTGATGAACATGTTAACTCTGGAAGGACAGATAGTGTCTTTCTCATATTTGAACTTCAGTACCAAGTACAATGTCTGTCAATTAAGTTGTTATTAACTTCTTTCCAATAAACAGATGAGTGAACGAGTGACCCTAATGTTGCACTGACAACACCCATGTTATCTAGTTCATCTGGATTCTGTCATCAAACTAATCAGAGGAGGATTGCTGATCAGCCTAGCCCACATTCTTGGATTCCCTATTGAAGAAGAGCTGTAGAAATCAGAGCATTTGTCACACAGGTGGAGCTCACCCATTTCTTCTTTCAGGCTTGGCTCACTAAGCCTGACAAAGCTTATCATAAAGGTATTAGGAAGAGCAAGGCAAGAATCTGGAAGGATAAAGCAATAAGAGCTAACTAGTCATGTTGGAAAGTCAAGGGGATTGGATATTCCCCTAATCCACAAATACTCAAATCTAGAGCTTATGATGTGCAGTTTGGGAAGTGATGTACTCTCATCTAGACTCTGAAATTGCACTAATTGGAAATAGTTGGAGACTCTAATGCATTTTTTTTAAAAAGAGATAGGGACAGAAGAGAGAGAAAGAATCAATTTTTATTTTTCCATCTGACCTTCGTTTCTCTGACATTTAGTTGTGCAATGTGGTGCTGAGGTTTGAAGTTCGGTCCCTGCGCACACCAGGCAAACGCTTTAACACTGAGCCTATGCTCCACCCGCTCTAATGCATTTTTAAATGTCACTTGGAATAAATTAGTTTGGATGTGGTTTGGTTTGTTTATTGGTTGATTCATTTTAAAGACCTCAGCCAGCCTAGCAATTCAACAAATAACAGAGCTGAAAAAAAATAACAACAACAAAATAAAACCTCACTTTGAGAACTTTAGGAAAAAGAGTTGAACCACTGCCCTATTATTAAAGCCCTCTTGACAAAAGGAAAAGAATGATACTGCAGAGAGAGGTATGGAGAAGATGTTAGCATTTTAAAAGTTTTTTGAAAACTTACTTAAAAATTCATCCATGCATCCATCTGTCCATCTATCTATTGGCTGTAAAAGAGGAATGATAAGCAGATTTTTAGAGGAAAGTGGATGAGGGAAAACAACATTTGGTGTAGCTTTCTGGGTGTTAAGGTTTCTATGTAGAATAGCCTGAGAAAGAAGCAGAAGATGCCTGGGCTTTTGAGTGAGTGCAGTGTGATCAAATTGCCACTTTATTGCTTATCAGCCAGGTGGGTCACATTTTTTAACCTCTTTGAGCCTCAATTTTGTGTATAAAGTATAGAAAATTTTTGATATGCAGGGTTTTTTTTTAAAAGAGAAACTATCTGAAACAGTGAATAGATGTTCCATTAATTTTTGTTTTCTTCTTTTAATTCACAGTGGAACAAGTAACACAAATGATGAATGTTTTGTATAAAGTTCAGTTTTACAGAGCTACTCGCAGTAGTCTGGAACTCAGTTTTCTGATTTAGAGCTTCAGAGGCAGTCTTCAAGTAATGACTCGAAGCTCCAGGTAATCTGCCTATACTTGCATGAAACTTTTGAGCTCTTTAGATACTGTTCGTCTAGCCAAAGCAGATCATCCCATTCATATATTTCAGGTTCTCTCTATATTTCCTCCTTCCTAATAGCTTCACTATGGGAAACTGCCTCTCCTACCCATTGTGTTTGTGTCCTAATTAAGGACCAAAACTCAGCCAATTCTTTTTTTTTTATGCCTGCCTGGATTTATTTGGGGTTCTCATAGGAGTAAAGTATACTTTATAGTATTGAACACCCTCTATTTACTCTCCCTCCCCTCCCTCACATTCTCATCTCCCCCACAGACCATAGCTATAGTCCCCCTGCAGCTAATATGTTACTTCAGATTTGATGGGACTTTTAAATAAGCTTTACTAACTTTCATCCTATCTTAGGTTTTACTCTAGCTTCCACATCTGAGAGAAAACATTCGACCCTTATATCTTTGGGTTTGACCTGTTTCACTCAGCATGAGTTTTTCCATTTCCATCCATTTGCCTGCAAAAACCATGATATTGTTCTTTCTAGTAGCTGAGAACGCCATTGTGTATGAGTTTTTGAATCCATTCCTCCATTGTGTATGAGTTTTTGAATCCATTCCTCCAGTGAGGGACATCTGGGTTGTTTCCATAATTTCACTACTGTAAATTGAGCTGCCATAAACATCGATATAGCTATATCTCTGTAATAAGCGGATTCTAGCACTTCTGGGAAAATACCCAGGAGTGGGATAGCTGGGGTGTATGGAGGTTTGATCCCTAATTGTTTGAGGAGACTCCACACTTCTCTCCAGAGTGGTTGATCCAGTTTGCAGTCCCACCAATAGTGTGTTAGTGTTCCTTTCTCCCCACAACCCCTCTAGCATCTGTTATTGTTCATGTCCTTCATTGTTGTCATTCCTACTCTGGTGAGGTGGAATCTCAGTGCAATTTTCATTTGCATTTCTCTTATTGGTAGTGATGTAGGACACTTTCTCATGTATCTCTTGGCTTTTTGAACTTCCTCTGTTGAAGAGTTTCTGTTTAATTCCCTAGCCCATTTATTTTCCTGTATTTTGTGCCATCTTGGATATCTTTTAGTGATAGTTTTATTGGCTTTCCTCTGATTGTGGACTTTGGGAGTTGTTTGATTGTTCCCTCTGTTTAAAGTTTGCCTTTGAGTATTCTCTGAAGAGCTGATTTTGTTTTCATGTATGTTGCTAATTTGTTCTTATTTCCTCCTCAAATTTAAAGTATAGTAGTTTTGGCCAACAATTATTTACTTTCAATGTTTGAAAAATTTCATTCCACATTCTCCTCACCTTTATGGTCTGATTTGAGAAACCCACTGTGATCCTTATTGGATTGCCTCTGAATGTGACTTGGTGTCCTTTTCTTACCACCTTCAGTATTCTTTCCTGGTTTTCTCTATTGTTTATTTTGAATATGGTGTGAATGTGAGTTTCTCATTTGGTTAGGTCCATTTTGGGTCAAATAGGCCTTTTGAATGTGAATTTCTGGATCAATTCTGATATGGGGAAAGTTTTCTTTGATTATCTCATTGAGAAAGTTCTGTATGGCATTCGTTTTATGTTCAGTGTTTTCTCTTATCCCAGTTACTCTCATGTTACTTCTTCTGATTTCATCCCATACTTCTTGGAAATTCTGATCATGATCAGTAAGTTTTTTTTCCCTTGTCTATCCTCCTTGCATTCAAGATTACTCAGCCTGTCTTCATTGTCCAATATTGTTTCTTCGAGAGCTAAAGTTCTATTTTCAACTGAGTTTACTCAGATATCAATATCTTCCATTGAGCTTTTAATTTGGATGACTGTGGTTTTCAGTTCTATGAGCTCTGCTACATCTTCTTTCAATGTTTCCAATTCCTTGTTAAAGTGTTATTTCAGCTCCTGTAATTGCTCTCTTATTTCTTTCCTTAAATCTTCTTTTAATTATTTGATCATTTTAATAATCAGATTATTGTTACTATTTTCTAAGTTTTCAACCAGGTGCCTATCCATGGAATCCTTGGCTGGGCAGTTGCGGGTTTGAGGAGGAGAATTGTTTCCCTTTTTCCTCATTTTCAGTGTCAGGGAGTGGGGCCTGAGATCTCTCACTTGTTGTTTCACTTTGGAACTTAGTTGTGTGTGGGGTTTTTGTCTCTTTGCTTATTTGGGCTGGGATATATTTAGCATCATACAGTTCAATGGCTGGCTCCCCAACCTGTGATTTACTATTGACCTTTACAGTTTCTAATACCTCATGAGATAAGGGAAAAGAGTCAATATGTATAGCCAGTACATACAACAGACAGCTGTGAACTGGTTACTTTGTTCCCTCTGTAACTGTTACAGCGTTAATTACCTTCTATGAGAAGAGTAAATAGATTAGCAGCTATCTTCCATGAGAACTGTCAGACTACCTGGTTTAAAAGCAAGCAATCATGACATTTAGCACTCATCTCAGATTTCCAGTACCTCCCTAGGTAAGGAAAAATAGTCTCAAGAGCAGAGTAAATGTGATAGGAAGGTAGTGAGGAACTTGTGAATGTAGAGGGAGAGCAGCAAGAGGTGGAGATGATGTGGGGTATTCTGAAAAGTGAAAGAAAAGGGAGGAGACTGAGGTAATGACTTTAGGGGAGAGTGAGAGAGGGCAGAATAAAGTTTAGGTGTTGCCAGAGGAAAGGGAAGAAGTGGGTACTAGAGAAGTTCACTACCAGGATGCTCTACAGCACAAAAACAGAATGCATTGGTCTGCAAGATGACAACCCAAAACAACATGAAACCACGGCGAAACAAACAAAGCAAAACAGAAAATGAACAACAACAAAAAACCAACGTCTTGATGGAAAGTTGGGAGGATTATGGGTTATTTACACTGAGAAGGTAAAAATATACAGTGGGGGTAGATGATCACATCTGGCACCTGGGTGGAGGCACTTCCAGGGTGAGGTTGCTGGAGGGACTGTGTTTTGCTGTTCTCAGCTTGAAGTCAGATTCCTAAGAATCCTCCGTGCTCTTCTCCAGTGCAGGAGAGGGTGTAGTACTTCACTGCCACTGCTTCCTGTGAATACAGCCTTTTGGCCTTCTTAGATTGAAACCCTGGGCACTTTTGTGTCTGCCTGCCAAAACTCCTATCCTGCTTCAGCTAGGGCCCCAGTGAACACTTGGCAATCTTGTGGTTCTGGGGCAACTACAAGGAGAGTTTCTTGAACCTGGGAGAGTGGCCACCCTTAACTCAGTTCTCCTGGGACAGAGTCCACCCCAAACTTGTGGGTCCTGAGGCCCTTGCTTGCCCCAAACAGGTGGCTCCTGAGGCAGTCTCAGCCCCAGAATCGGGAGGCCTGAGAGGAAGGCACCAGCTCAGAACATCCAGCCCCTGAGGCAGTCTCCGCTCCAAACTCAAGGGACCTGAAAGCAAAACCTGTCCAGGACACACAGGTCCTGGGGCAGGCTGTACTCCAAAGTTACAGAACCTGAAAGGAAACTCCACCTTAAACATCAGTTCCTGGGGAATTCTCTGCTCCAAAGTTGCTCCAAAGTCATGGGGCCTGAAATCAGTCTCCCATCTGGAACCTGCAGCCCCTGTGACATTCTCTGCCCCAGATTTGAAGGGCTTGAGTTAGTCAGAACATGGGGCTCCTGGAGTAGTTAGCTTCCTGATGGTGTAGGAACTGGGGTGGCCTCTGACCTGAGCTCACAGCTCTTGGAGCAGCTGCCTGGACTACCCTCCTTCCCAAGATGGTGATCACCCTGTCTCTCCATGGCCAGTTTGGAGGCAATCTACGTTATGTGCACGACTGCAGTACCTGGGTTCAGATGAGGAGCAGGAGCCCTTCTGATACCAGAGTTCTCCATGCCAATTTATCCTTCCTGTATTTGTGTGTGTTCCTCCCTCCCTCTGCTGGTCCAGCAGTGCAGCTGTTGGGTGGTGGTCCTCGCAGCCAGAGCTGCTAGGTTTCTATTTGTTTTTTCTTCCTTGTTTAATGTATCCAAACCTCTGTGTCTCTAGTTTTCTTTATTTGTCTACTAATGAGTTTTGGGGCAAAATTTTGCTGTTCACCCATCTCACAGAAAAGCACTTCTCCCACCATTGTCCCGCTTCATGGAGAGATTCCACATGCAGTCCTCTTGCCAGTCACCATCTTCCAACCCTTAATCAGCCAATTCTTAAAGCTTTATCCTAGAGTCATTTGGTGAAGCTACAAATATGTTCAACTGATTTGAAAATAGAAGATGATCCTCCATTTCATCGTTTTCCCTGATTGCTGTATGTATGTATGTATGTATGTATTGGTTTTGGAGAGAGGGTCAGTGAGAGAGAAAGAATGAATTTTATTTATTTTTTCATGTGGCTTTCATTGTTCTGACACTTTAGTGTGTATGTGGTGCTGGAGTTTGAACCTGCATACTCATGCATGCCAGGCAAGTGCCGTAACTGCTGAGCCACTGCCACTGCCCCAGCCCCTGATGTATTTATTTTTAAATAATAGGAAGACATTTGGGTTTTATCAGTGTACATCATGGAGAAAAGAAAAGTAATATAAGAGGCGACTTAGTACAGGTAAGTAATCTTTAGAAAACAGACACATTTTCCCTTATAAATTCTATACTTCCCTGCTGTAGATGGCTTTATTATACAAAGCCCAGGACTATGAATTTCTGCTGGAAACTCTATCTACTGTACTTGTAAGCAGAGCTTCACTCACTTTCACTTACTATGTTCCCAAATATCAGGTAAGATGTTACTTTTCTTTAAAACTTGGACAATGAAAGAGAGAAAGAGAGAATTTTATTTAGTTTTTCATGTGGCTTTCATTGCTCTGACACTTCGTTGTGTACGTGGTGCTGGGGTTCAGACCTGGGTCCTTGTGCATGCCAGGCAAGTGCTGTAACTGCTGAGCACCACTCCAGGCCTGGTAAGATGTTATTTAAACAATTTTCAGAGACTGAGTTAGTTGCCTTCTAATTGTGCTAAATAGTCACTTATTAAGAAAGCTGCCTTGTTTTGCTGGCTTGATTAATTTCCAGTTGGATCCAGCATTGCCTCTATTTCTGTTTTCCACTTTCTCCCTCTCTTTCCCATTCCCCCTACAGCTTACATACTCCGTCACCTTGATTCCATTAGTGTGCTCAGCACAGATTGTACTTAGCGTGTATTTTTGTTTAGATGGTCTTCTCTTGTTATCAAAAGCTCTTGGGATGCAAGGGACTATATCTTACACTCTAATGAAGCAGCCAGCATATAGACTATGTCAGGTACAAACTGACCTTAAAAGTGCCCTTTATCCTAACATCATCCTTATTTAGTAAGTTTGGCGGAAAATAATTTTATCTTTTTTGCCTCCAAGTTTGGCCCTCAGAGTTCCTCTTCAGTGCTTTTCTCTGACAGCACTTTCACATTACTCGGCACAGACATATTTTATCTACATGATGCTGGCATATAGGTAATAGTAGAAAGTGAAATCTCTAGCTGTATATACCTGTGATTCTTCTCTTTCCAGCTGAACAACCTCCAAGACGTGCAACTGTTCACAGGAATTCCACATGGCCCCAATTTCTAATCTTTTTTCTTGTAGACCATATCTTCTGTCTCACTTTTATGTTTCCTTTTATCTTAAAAGGGAAATGTGTAACTCTTTGTTATTTTAAAATACCTTTTGTATGATTTATTATGAACAATTGCCCCCAATTGGATTAAAACAAATTATTGAGGATTTTAGCAATCTGGACTATATTAAAATTTTAAAATTAAACTTCAAATTGGTGGGGTCAAAAGCTTATGGGAGTCAATCACAAATATATGACCTATATATTTATACTTCCACACATATATTCAGACATATACAATAAAAACAAATTAGCATTAATTCAGGGGACTAGTGGAATTTTAGACACTTCTAAATGTATTCTTACAGATTTAAGAATATGGAATATATAGAATAAGTATAGAACCCTCCTGGAAGAATGGGAAGGGATTTGACTTCAGAATTAGAAACCTATACTGTGATCATAATAGCACTTCTAATTAGCTGCATAGTATGGGCAAGTTAATCTCTATGAGACTTTTTTACTTTACCTATAAGAGAAATTGTTTTCATGGGATTAAATGTAATATTTAAATTTCTAATGATTCTTTAGTAACTAACAGCTAATGAATGAATGGTGATTGACATATTTGTTTAAATTGTTTATAGTTTAGATTAATTACCATGAACACACTAATTTTTTATGTATCAACAATAGTATAATAGTAATTTTATTTCATTTTACTAGTACACTAATATAATGTGTTCTTTTGATCACATAGCATGACAATTCATGAACCAGTTATTAAAAAATTAACTACATAGATAGGTTCTGAATCTTATCAGAAGAATGAGCCTTTTGTTGTTTTTTCATATAATTTCTGCTTCCAATAGTGCTTGTGATTGAATTTTAATTTAATTAACACATATTAATTACACCTATAGGTTAGATTCAATGTGATATTTTCAAACCAGCATCCAGAGTACATTGATCATATCCAACTACCTTTCTTCCACCCCTGCCCCAGAATTACTCCCAGTCCCTAGTAATCACTGTTCTACTTTCAAGTCAACATAGGGGAGAATATGTGGTACTTGTCTCTTTGTGTCTGGCTTATTTCATTTAATATAATGTCCTCCAGTTTCATCCATTTTGCTTCAAAGATAGGATTTCATTCTTCTTGGTGGTTAAATATCTCCAGTGTGTATGTAGACCATATGTTCTTTATACATTCATCTATTGTGTATGTATATCTAATATATATACATTCATCTGGGCACCCAGATTGATTTGATGGCTTAGCTGTTATGAATAGTGCTGCAATTAAACATAGGCATGCAAATATGAATCTGGTATGCTGATGTCATTCCCTAATGATATATGCCAAGGAGTGGTATAGCTGGATCATCATTGTAGGTTTTTGAGGATCCTCCGTACTGATTTCATAGTGGTTCTACTAATTTACATTACCATTGATAATGTATAGGGTTCCTTTTTCTCTATGACTTTATCAGCATTAGTATTTTTTAAGGAGAGAGGGAGAGGGAAAGAGATAAATGGAGAGAGAATCAACTTTCGTGTTTCATCTGGTTTTCATTGTTCCAACACTTGGTTGTGTATGTGGTACTGGGGTTTGAACTTGGGTCCTTGTGCATGCCAGGCAAGTGCTATACCACTGAGCCACTGCTCCAGCCCTACATTAGTAATTTTTTTTATACCATCTATTCTAACAGTGGTAAGATGGTATCTCATTGTACTTCTGATTTGTATTTCTCTGATGGCTAATGAGCATTTATTTCATATGTTTGTTGATCATTTGCATCTCTTCTTTTGAGAAGTGTTTGTTCAGATCATTTTCATATTTTAAATTGAATTACTTCTTTTTGATTTTCAAATTTTTTGCATTCTCCATATATTCTGAATATTCACTCTGTATCATATAAAAAGCTAGCAATTATGTTTCCCCATTCTTTAGGTTGTCTCTTCACCTTGGGGATTGTGTCTCTTGTTATACAGAATATTTTTAGTTTGGTATAATCCCGTTTGTCAGTATTTGCTTCTGTTTCCTATGCTTTTGGGGTCCTATTCAGAAAATCATGGGCTATACCATGATGTTGGTTATACCAAGCTCTTGAAGTGTTTTCTTATAGTAGTTTCAGAGTTTCATGTCTTAATTTAGGTCTTTGATTCATTACCAGTTGATTTTTGGACAGAGTGAGGGGGAGTCAAGTTTCATTCTTCTGCATGTGAATATCTAGTTTTCCCAACACCATTTGTTGAAGATATTTTCCTTTGTCCATGTGTGTTTTGGACACCAATGTTGAGAATCAGTTAGCTGTGTATGTGTGGGTTTATTTTTGGGGTCTCCATTCTGTTCTATTCTAGTCTGTGTTTTTCTTTTCATGTGGATACCATGCTATTTTTGATTATCATGGCTCGGTAGTGTATCTTGAAATCAGGTATAATGCTTCCAGCATTGTTCTTTTTGCCCCAAATTGCCTTAGCTATTCAGGGTCTTTTGTATTTCTAGGTGAATTTTAGGATTCCCCCACCC
The DNA here is from genome assembly GCA_004027875.1 of Aplodontia rufa. Lineage (NCBI taxonomy): Eukaryota > Metazoa > Chordata > Mammalia > Rodentia > Aplodontiidae > Aplodontia > Aplodontia rufa. The sequence continues at coordinate 4,944 of PVKS010026432.1, read as the reverse complement.
CCCAGTTCTGTGAAGAATGTCATTGGTATTTTGTTGGGGATTTCATTAAATCTACAGGTTGTTTTGGGTAGTAGGGACATTTTAACAGTATTAATTTTTCTAATCTATGAATATAGGAGGCCTTTCCATCTTTTAGTGTCTTCAGTTTCTTCCATCAGTGTTTTTATGATTTTTATTGTAGAAGTCGTTTACTTCCTTAGTTTAGTTTATTTGTAGGTATTTTATTTTTATTGTCATTGTGAATAGCATCACTTTCATGATTTATTTCTCATCAAATTTGTTATTGGAATATAGAAAAGCTATTGATTTTTATATTTTTAACCTGCAACCTTACTGATTTTCTTTATCAATTCTAATAGTCTTTTGGTGAAAGCTTTAGTTTTTCTCTTATGTGTAGAATCATATCATATGCAAACAGGAATAATTTTACTTTCTCCATTCCTATTTGTATCCCTTTCATTTCTTTCTCTTTCCTAATTGTGCTGGATAAAATTTCTAGTACTGTATTGAATAAGAGTGGTGAAGTGGGCATCTTGTTTTATTCCTGATCTTAGAAATGCTTTCTGCTTTTCTCCATTTGGTAGGATGTTGGCTGTGAGTTTGTAATATGTAGCATTTATTATGTTGGAATATGATCCTTCTATGCCTAATTTGTTCAGAGATTTTATCATGAAAGGATGTTGGGTTTTGTCAAATGCTTTTTCTGCATCAATTGAGATGGTCATATGATTTTAATCCTTCATTCTATTGATGTGGTGTATTATGTTTATTCATTTGTGTACTTTGAACCATCCTTGTATGACCAGAATGAAACCAGCTTGATCATAGTGTATATTTTTGATGTGTTGTTCAGTTTGATTTGATAGTATTTTATTGAGAATTTTTTTTGCATTTATGTACATCATCATTATTGGTCTTTTTTTCTGTTATGTCTTTTGTGTGACTTTGATGATAGGGTAATGCAGGTCTTATAGAATGCTTTTGGAAGGGCTCTCTCCCTTCCATTGTAGTAATTTGAGAATAATTGATCTTAGTTCTTTAAGTTTGGTAAAATTTAGAAGTGCAGTCATCTGGTGCTGGGTTTGTTGTTTTTGCAGGGCAGAGATTGAACCCTGGCCTTATATAGTTAGTACTCTACCATTAACCAGTGCCTTGGTCCTGGGTTTTTGTTTGTTGGAACACTGTTTATTATTGGTTCAATCTCATTACTTATTATTGATCTATTCAGATTTTTAATATCTTCATGGTTCAATTTGGGTAGGTTATATATATATATTTCTTCAAGATTTTCCAGGAGATTTAGAATCAGCACATTATAGTGACACAACAATATCTATGTTCATAGCAGCTCAATTTACTATTGCTAGACTATGGAAACAACCCAGACGTCCCTCACTGGATGAATGGATCCAAAAACCGTGGTACATATATACCATGGAATTTTACACAGCAATTAGAAACAATGATATTGCAGCCTTTGAAGGTAAATGGATGGCTATGGAAGAAATTATGCTTAGTAAAATCACCTAACCCAGAGATCCAAGGGTCGAATGTCACCACTCATCTGTGGAGGTTGGAACTAGACCCTGGCCATTCAGAAAGGTGGTGTATTATCATGTGTTAAATCCAGATAAGATGTAATGTTACACAACCTAATACATTTTTAGAGATATTGTGGGTAAGGGAAGGGAGGGATATGGGTGGGAAATTGGGGGGGCACTCCTGAGGGTAAATCTAGTATCCAGAAACATTTTATATTATTTTGTTAAAAATTTGTATGGTTGTTCAAAAATAAAAATAAAAAAGCATGTAGCTTTAAAATATTAATCCCTAATGATCCTTTGTATTTCTGTAATGTCTCCTTCAATGTCTCCAGTGTAATGTCTCCTTTTGCACCTCTAATTTTATTCATTTAGGCATCTATCTTTCCTCCTTTAAATCTAATAGTTTGTTTTATAAAATTGAAAGCTCAGCAGAAGACAGGGATCAGAGGAAGGGAAGAAGGAAAGGAGAGGGCTAAATTATACTGCTATAATATGCGCATGTATGAATATGTAGCAACAAATCCCATCACTGTGCACAATTTTAATGCACCAATTAAAATGCAAAAAAAAGAAAGTTCTAAAATTGTAGATTTATAATCATTATAGCTTTTTGATGATTTGATATTTGCTTCTTTGATTATTATGTAGTGACCTTCTTCGTCTCTTCTGACAGTTTTGTCTTTAAGTCTAGTTTGTCAGGTTTAAGGGTAACTACTCCTGCTTATTTGTCATATCCATTTTCCTGGAGTATCACTTTCTTTACTTTCATGTAAGTTTGTGTGTGTGTTTACTTGTGAAATAATGAATTTCTTTTTTTTTTCCTTTGGGGGGTACTGGGTATTGAACTCAGGGGTACTCTATCACTGAGTCACAGTCTCAGCTCATTTTTTTTTAATTTTGAGACAGGGTCTCACTAAGTTGCTTAGGGCCTTGTGGGTTGCTGAGGCTGGGTTTGAACTTGTGATCCTCATGCCTCAGCCTCCTGAGTTGCTGGAATTATGAGTGTGTACCATCATGCCTTAATGAAGTGAGTTTCTTGTAGGAAGCATATTGATGGGTTTTTTTTTAAACGCTGTTCAGTCATTCTATCCTTTTCTTTTCTTCTTTTTTTTTCTTTCCAGTATTGGAATTGAACCCATGAGCTACAGCCCAGCCCTTTCTATTTTTACTTTGAGGCAGGGTCTCACTAATTTGCCCAAGCTGGCCTCAAATTTTCAATTCTCCTGCCTCAGTTTCCTAAATTACTGGAATTATAGGATTGTGCCACCACACCCAGCTTGTATTTTTTAATTAGAAGATTTAGCTCATTTATATTCAAGGCTATTATGGACAGGTAAGTACTTATTTCTGTTGTTTCATTGTTTTCTTCTAGTTGTTTTGAATATTCTTTGTTCTTTTTGTCCTCTCTTGTTTCTCTTTGGGATTTGATGATTTACAGCATTGATAATGTTTTAATATTTTGTTTGTCTTTTGGTTTCTACTCTTTTAATGGGATTTATACTTTCATGTGTTATCATGATGACCATTGTCTTTGTTTCATTTCTGGATGTAGAACTTCCTCACACTGCTTTTGTAAGGCCTTTCTGATGGTCATGAATTCTTTAAGCTTTTGCTTATCTTGGAAGGTCTTTATTTTTTCTTCCTTTCTGAAGGGTAGCCTTGCTGGATATAGTAATCTTGGTTAATGATTTTTCAACCTGGTATGTAAGATTTTTGCTAAGAAATCTGTTGTTCATCTAATGAGGCTACCTTTAAATGTGACTTGGCATTTTCTTATTACAGATTTAAAATTTCTTTCTTTGTCTTATACATTTTGCAGTTTAATTATAATATGCCATAGTGAAGATGTTTTCTGGCTCTATTTGTAGTTCTATAAGCATCCTGTGCATAGGTGTCCATGTCTATCTCAAGTATAATGAACTTTACGCCCTTATTTCATTGAATAAGTTTTCTATGTCCTTAACCTTTATTTCCTTACCTTCAGGTATTCCAATGCTATGGGTGTTTTTTTAAAATTGTGTCCCCCTAACCTTAAACAAACTCTTCATTTTTTTTTCAGTTTTTCTTTTTGTCTGAATAGGATATTTCAAAAGGCCTGTCTTCAAGCTCAGATATTTTCTCTTCCTCTGAATCTAGACTATTGTTTGTGCTTTCAACCAAAATTTGTATTTGACTTAATTGAACTCTTTATTCCAAGATTTCTGTGTGGTTCTTTTTCAAAATCCTCTTTTTGTTGAATTTCTCATTCATATCCTGCATTATCTTACCAATTTCATTGAACTATTTCTATGCTCTTGATATTAGTGAACTTTTAAAATAACCATTCTTTTGAATTCTTTATCAAGCATCTCATCCATTTTAATTTCTTTGTAATCTATTGCTAGAGAGTTAAGATCTTTTAGAGGTTTCATATTACTTTATTTTTTCATATTTCTTGTGTTCCTTTGTTGGGATTTGTTTATCTGGTAGATGATACCCACTTTTATGGGAATGGTAACCTTCTTAGAAGTGTCTGTTTCCTGAATTTGTGTATTGGGGGGATATTGATTTGTTGTGCACTGTTGACTTTATTTTCATCTGGGCACCTTAGTGTAGTCTTCCTATACCTTTTATTTTTTTTTTTTTGGTGTAGTTAGTGATTTGGGGCACAGTGCATTCAATTTCAGAGTTAGAGTGACCCATTGTCTCTGTGGGCCAGAGAAGAATGGGTGTATGGTGTAGACAGCTGAGTATGAAGGGCCATATTATGTGGCTACTCCTACAGTGTTAATGGTGGCCTCTGTGGATGATGTCTTTTCTCAGGTACCTTTGATGTTGGCTCTGTTACTTGTAAAGACCTTTGCACCAGTAGCGATGAAGGGACTGAAATACTTGTCCTCTGACCAGAAGGTGGTGTGGAAGCAAGGGCTTCCTGGGGAGAGGAACCACAGCACTCAGTTACTCATACCTATTCCTGACAACATTGAGTGGTCAGACATGGTGTGGAGGCAGCTGGTGCTGGGAACAGTTCAGGTATGGTGGCAGGAGGCACTGCAACGTTTCTCTCTGTTGCAACTATTAGAATGCCCATACCGAAGCAGTATATACCTGGGGATGAGGTGATGGCTGGGGCTTTTATACTACTGACTCTTTCAGCTGTAATGTCTGTTATTGGGCCAATGGGAACTGGAAATTGTCAGAGCCAGACAAAATTCCTCTCAGGCCTCCTTTGAGCATACATGCCCAGGGCATGGGTGATTTCAAGGGCTTTTCTCCCCCTGACTTACAGCTTTAGTGACCACCAGGGAGTGAGTGGGAGCAAGATGTGGCCTGAGTCTGGCAAAATTCCTCTCATGTTCTCCTTTGGCTATGTGTGCCTACAGGCAGAGCAATGGTTAAAGAAGTGGCATTGTTCAAGGCC
>PVKS010026431.1:0-28670 GCA_004027875.1 Aplodontia rufa | reverse complement strand
GTGTGTGATGGGGAGGGATTATCAGGGATTGAACCCAGGGAGGGGTACTTAACCACTGAGCCACATCTGCAGCTCCCCCATCCTTTTTTTTTTTTTTTTTTTTTTAAGAGAGAGGGACAGTGAGAGAAAGACAGAATCAGTTTTTTATTTAGTGGAAACTTCATTGTGCATGTGGTGCTGGGGTTTGAACCCGTGTACTTGTGCATGCCAGGCAAGTGCCGTAACCACTGAGCCACCGCTCCTGCCCCATCTGCAGGCCTTTTTATTTTTTATTTTGAGACAGGGTCTCCCTATGTTGCTTAGGGCCTTGCTAAGTTGCTGAGGCTGGCTTTGAACTGGTGATAACTCCTGCCTCAGCCTCCGGAGTCTCTGGGATCCAGCACACACTTCCTGTTCTGCGGTTGCTCGCCCTTTCAGAAATGGAGTTCCTTGAGGCTGGAGTCCATGTGGTGCCTGGCAGAGATGGGGGCTTCAGAAACACCTGTTGACTGAGTGGTCTACTTGGTGGATGGGTGTGGTCACTCTGTCCGGGAGAAGGGCTGGTGATAGCACTCCTAACCTGGCCTGCCCACCAGTCTGGCTCTAGGGCTGAATACCTTCCAGCCTATTTGACCCAGTTGGGAGGAAGGGCTTGAACCCTAGGAGTACCATGGCCTGTGTTTGGCCAGGGGCTGGACTTCCCTCAGGAGAGACCTCTGCAGCCAAGCTCTGATCTTGCTTGGAGCTAGGTGACTGGGAAGCCACTTTGCCCATGCTGCAGAGTGACCTCAGAAGAGGTCAGGTCACCACTTGTGGAGCCAGCATCTACCCACAGCAGCAGCTGTCCTCCTGCACAGCTGTGCCAGGAGGGAGCCATCTGGGCAGCAGGTTTGCATGGTCCACATCTCCACAGTGTAGTCAGACTGGGATCAAATTCCTGCTCTGCTGTGGCCTTTCTGCCCTGTTTCCTCCTCTGTAAAATGGGGGTGCGTACATACAATGGAACACATGCTACCATGTTGGTACATCTTGAAAACATTATGCTAAGAAGTCAGGCACCAGAGGTCTACGTTTGAGGCATCCAGATTAGAGAAATCTACAGGGACAGAGGCTGCCTAATGCGTATGCATGTCCTTTTGGGGTAATGAAAGTACTTTGGAACTAGATACAGGTGGAGGGGTCATATAACATTGAGAATGTACTAAATGCCACTGAATTGTTCACTTTAAAATGATACATTTTGGGGCTGGAGTGGTGGCTCAGTGGTTACGATGCTAGCCTAGCATGCACAAGAACACGGGTTCAAACCCTAGCACCACATACACAATGAAGTGTTGAAGCAGTGAAAGTCACATGAAAAACTAAATAAAATTGATTCTTTCTTTCATTGTCCTTCTATCTCTTTAAAAATAAATAAAATGATACATTGATACATTTTATGTTCTGTGATTCTATTTAAAAAAAAAAAGAAATTGTGTTTGCCACTAACCTCACCAGGTGGTTGGGAGGGCTCAAGGAGAAGGATGGATATCGGGACCAAGCTCAGAGAGGCATCCAGTGGGCAGCAGTACTTGGGAGCTGTCCTTACCTGGGGATGGGGTGACTGTGTCCATTCCTTGCCTTGCTGGACCACAGAAGACCAAGCAGGAGTCGAGCGGGGAAGAAGGCAGTGTTTTTCCTGGGCACATCCCTTAGCCAGAGCCTGACCCTTCAACCCTGGCCCATATCTTTTATTATTTATTTAGTGTAGCAGGGATAGAACCCAGGAGCACTTTACCTCTGAGCTATATTCTCAGAACTTTTTATTTTGAGACAGAGTCTCATTAAGTTCTCCACATTGGCCTCAAACTTGTGATACTCCTTCTCAGACTCCCAAGAAGCTGGGATTTCAGGGGTGTGCCACGGGCCTGGCTGCCGGTCAATTTCTTAATCTGCATACACCTGCCTCTACCTGCCTTGGTACTTCTTATAGGATATTGTGAGAAACAAAATGTTTCGGACACATAATTTGTTTGCTATCACTGTGTCCTCTTCAGGGAGCTTGGCCACTGCCAGGCAGTGCATTAGTTATCTTCTGGTTTTTGTGTCTGAAGTCTGTCCTGTAATCAAGCAGATACTTAATCTGTTTTGTTCATTGCTATATTCCCAGTGCCTGGTTCCTGGCACATGGTAGGTGTTCAATCAATTCCTATTTAATGAACAAATGCGTAAATTTTCCTTATTTGCATAGTGGGGGCCAGTTCCTGACTGTACCAAGTGCTACCAGTTAATACCTATGAGGATGGTGTTGTCATATCCCTATTTAGCAGTTGAGGAAGCTGAGGCTCAGGGGCATGGAATGGACAGAGCACAGCTGGGATTTTGACCTGGCAGCCCAGCACAAATCCTCACTCTAACCCACCTACTAGGTTGTCTCCCAGCCTCAGGGTTTCCGGCCCAGGAGGCAGCTGGAGACCTGGAGCATCTCCTCGCCCTGCCCCTCAGCTACCCAGCCCCTTCCACTCCCAGGCCCGATGCAGCCCCACCCCCACTACCCAGGATCCTTTCCTCAGGCCTGTAGCTGCTCCAGTCAGCTGCCTGTCTTGAGAACCTCAGTCATAAAGAAGATGAGGCACTGGTCTGGCCTGCCTCTCTGCCCCCAGGGTGTCCTCACCCAGAGGAGCCTTGGTTATAAATGTGGGGGTCACGCCTTGCGCTTGTATTCAGCACCTTTCATCTGGGATGCTCCTGGCTGCTGGGAGGCTAATTAGCTGCTCTCTGGGAAGAGTGAGTAAGAGCTGACGTCTAGCCTGGGAACTGGCTAACTAGGCATGGGGCTGGCCCTCCTGGGGAGAAATGATCGAGCTGTCATAGTAGGTGCCCGCCCCTCTACATTCTCTTTGCTGCAGGACCTTTCAACAGGGTCCCTATTCTCTGGCTTATAATGAAGGCCACCATTTATTGAGTGCTTACTATGTGCCAAGGGTTTGCTAAGCTCCTCCAGCCTATTAAATGTACCCACATATGCAAAGCACTAGGGCTATTGTGAAATAACAACCATAGCTCCCATGATAGAGCCTTACTTCTTGCTGGCTGGGGGCCAGTGCTTCTGCGCATGACCTCATGAGCAGCCCTTACTGTCTGGCATGGGCTAAACACTCCTTAAGTAGTAGCTATTACTATTAATCTTCAGAATGACCTGATGAGGCAGGTACTATGCTATTTCCATTTCCCAGATGAGGAAACCGAGGCTCAGAGAGGTTAAGCTGCTTGCCAGAGATCACACAGAGGTGGGAACAGTTGGATTGGTTTGACTTTAAAGCTGTGCATGGTTTCTCAGCTGTTCTTCTCTCTTTCCCTCCCACCCTGGAGTCTACTAACCCTGAAGGCCTTACTCTGTATAATGTTAAGAGTTGTAGCAGGTACTTTCTTCTCATTCATCATTCCAACTGTGTGTGGATGGGCTAGCATTTGAGAGTGTCTAATACCACTAATCCTCAACACCCTCCCCATTTATCTTTTCTTTTTCTTTTTGGTGGGGAGATAGTGGGAATTGAATTCAGGGCCACTTTACCACTGAGCCACATCTCCAGCCCTTTTTATTTTGAGACCAGGTCTCACCAAGTAGCTTAAAGTCTTGCTAAATTGCTGAGGCTGGCTTTGAACTTGCGATCCTCCTGCCTCAGACTCCAGAGCTGCTGGGATTATAGGTGTGCACTACTGTACCTGCCCCTCCCCCCACATTTTGATGATAAACTGGGAGGGAAGGGACTGTATAAGGAGCCAGGATGAAAGGAAGATGGTTTCTTGTCAAAGTCAGGGGATAAAGAGGCAGCAGTTGGTGCTTACTTCACTCCCTTACATCGAGTTGACATACCAAGTAACAAGCATCCCCACAACAGAATTCCTGGGATGCCATTTCCCAGCCTGGCCAACCCCTTAGAGCTGCCCCAGGGACATTAGTGTAGCATGGGGGTGATTATGCACAGGAGGTATAGACTGGGATGGTTTGTAGGCCAGGGAAGGTGTATTCCACCTACACCCTCTCCAAGGTGCTTGGAACAATCAGGTAAGCCCAGAGCAGGCTCATATCTTTGTGCATGTCTCACCTGTCACTGTAATGACCCCAGTGCAGAACACACAATAGGTGCTTAAAAATCTTCACTGGGGAGATGGTTGGACCCTAAACCCCAGATGAAATGTTGACTGCAAGGATGGGCAGATGAAGCCACTGTGTTGCATCTTGTCACCACTGCTGGTTCCATCAGATGACTCTCCCTTAGGCCTTAAAGACAGGGTCAAAGCAACTCTAATCAGGCAGTGAGAAGTTAGTGGACTATGGACCCAGGGCTGGGGTTCCGCTGCTGGGCGCTCAGGGGCCACTAAGCGGGCCATGTCCAGGTTCTCTTCTCCCTGCTGCCGTCTGCGGTTACGGTTCCGGCGCTTGCCTGGCCGGTGCGCGGACCGGGGTTCCAACGAAGTGTCGGAGCAACGAAAGCCACGTGAACGGCTAAATAAAACAAAACCCCAAAACTGGCAGTTTCTTAAAAAAAAAAAAAAAAAAAAGGCAGCAAGCGGCAGCGTGGATGCTGCGGAGCCCTATGGGGCGCACCGCAGCCCCGCGGCTCCACAGGCTGGCCACTGGGGGGCAGTGTGACCACGTCCACCGCGCCGCCTCCGCCAGCTGCGCGGCGGGAACGGCGCCCGGGAGGAGCGGCGGGGCGGCCTCGGCCCGGAGCGAAGAGCGGGATCTCGCGGCAGGCGGCAGGCGGCAGCCCGGTTCTCGCCAGCCTGGGCGCACGGACCCCAGTGGTTCCGAGCCGCTAACGGGGCCCCCGGGTCAGGGCCTGGTGCGCGAGTTCGCCAGGTCCCCGGGGCGCGGGGGAGGAGGCCCTGGGAGGCCGACTGGGGCTGGGTGCCAGAGAGGGCGGCGGGACCTTGACTGGTCGCGGAGGCAAAGGGCAGGCCCCGCGTGACGCCCGCCGTGCAAAACAAGCGGCCATCTTGGGCCGCCGAACCCCGCGCTCGCCGCCGCCCCGGAGCCCGCGCAGCCCTGGGGTCGCCGAGCGCAGTGGCCCAGGAACGGGGAGGCTGCGCCACGCACTCGGGAAACAGTAGGGCAACTTCCTGGGGCTGTTTGGAAGTGTCACCCACTAGGCATTGGGAGGGCAGGGCCGGAGCTTCTGTGACTTGGATTTGTCCCAGTCTCTTCCCTTTTTTTGTGTGCTGGGGATGGAACCCAGGGTGCTACCACTGAGCTACACTATAACCCCAGGCTGCGCCTTTTTTCTTTTTGCCCTACATTCTAAGAGCTTAAAGTCACCAGTAGTTAAACTAGGGTCATCGTGGTCACCAGGTGTCAGGGTCCAAGACAAGGGGGACGTGCCCTTGTAGTACCTGCTGCTTACGGCCGCGTAAAGTGTAACTAACTCGCCACCGATCACACCAGCCGTGGAGCCAAGGGTCAAGGACTGGCAGCCCCAGCTGAGTCGAGTGGCCTGCTCATTCCCGTCCCCCTCTGCCATTCTGGATGCCACAGGCCCCTCCTCTCCTGTGTCTCATGTCTAGCCTGCTTTATTTACACATTGATGTCTGCCTGTTATGTGGATATTTTTCAGGTTCTAGAGTATTCTTTCTTAACATCTCCAGTTCTTCAAGGTTCAGCTTAACTGGCTATTCTACCAGGAAGCCTTCCTCAATTTGCCCCTTTCCTTTCCAGCAGAATCTCTTTTCTCCTCTGTCCACCAAGGGGATCAGTAACTGCAGACTGTGGGACTCTCCTGTTTTCCTTGCAATCTTTATCATTTCCTCCTCTGCTGAATTGTAAGAACCCGGGAGGGTAGGGACCATGTGTGATATTGTTCTTTGTGTCCTCTCCCTAGGTCATTCAGGAAAGTGTTGTTGCAACAGAGTCATGAAATAATTGAATAGATTTTGTTCTGGATTTGGGTGTAGGAAGCAAAATTTCTAAACGTTTTGAACTTTGGATGAAGGAACATGTAATGGTGTTTTTTTAAGCCTGTAATGGAATCCTTTTGTGCGTTTAATTGCTCTAAGTTATTTTGAATAGAAATGTCAGGGTGCCATAGGAACCAAAGGCATGGGTCTGAGCCCAACCATGGGGCTTCCTCTGCTATAGCGTGGGGTCAGAGCTGTGAGCTGGGATGGTAGGCAGGAGGTCAGGCCCAGGACCAGCCAAGGAAGGAAGGTAGGTCTAGGCACTGTCGAGATCTCTTTGGAGGAAGAAGAGAAAGTGCATTTAAGCTCTGGCAAAGGCATAGGCTAAAAGAGGGATCCTTTCTTTCTCCATTAAAAAGAATAAGTCAGAAGCTCCTTCATGAAAGACTCCTGAAAACCCTTTTCATGCCTCACCCACAGATGATTTGCTGAATGCTCATTAAGAGGAAAGCAAAAAGGTGGTTTTGTTTATTTATTTAAGAGGAAAAATAAATGAGCTGTGACAAAACAGTTTGAAACCAAGCCCCTCTGAGACCTGGGCTTTCACTTCCTTGATGGGAAGTAAAACAGAATCGAATCCCCCTCCAAATAAAAGTGAAGTTAATAATCAGACAGCTCGAGCCCTGGCCACATCCTGTGTCAGCTCCCTCCTCCCTGGGCTCACTGTTTATAGCAGCTGAACCCTCCTTCCCTAGTCAGCCACCTTAACCCTTTCCTCCCCTTCCCAGGGAAGCTCATTCCTGCTTTGAAGCCAGAGGCTGGCTCCTCACACTCTCTGAGGTGCCTAGTCCAGGCAAGGGTGGCTCTCTCTAGGCCTGCCCATGTGGGCCTGTCCCCCGTGGAGCAGCATCTGCCTTTCAGCTTCTGGCTAATGTGTTCAATAAGGCCAGTTTGGATTTGAGGGAGGTCTGTGCTTGTCCTGCAGAAAATCCAGTGTCCCCTTTCCTTTCCACCCCTTCAGGGAAAAACCTGGTAAACCTATTCCTATTCCAGGCTCCACACAGCCTCCATAACCTGGTGGCCTCCAGGAGCTGCATTCTCATGGAGGCAAGCATAAACCTTTGGGGTTCCAGGCCTGTGTTGAGGGCAGCACTCTGTGCACATCTCTGAGCTACTTCCTGTGAAAACTTTCTACTTCCTTCAGATGCCTTCTCATGTGGTAGCATGTTGATTTCTTCCAGAACCCATGGAACCAGAAGTAGCACATCCCCATGGGGTGGAGGAGGAACCCTTACTAAGTTCGTTGAAGGCTTTTCTACTGTTCTAAGTGACAACTCTGCAGAGGAGGAAGCAGAGGTTAAGAACCTTGCTGAAATGTTAACAGAGCTAATGAACAACAGAGTTGGGGTTTGAACCCAGGCATTCTGGCTCCAGAGCCTGAGTTCTCAGCCAGAGGTTGCTTTCTTTTCTGGAGTCAGGAGGCTTTCAGAAGCTTAGAATAATCTCATGAGTTCATTTAGAAGGTCCGAAAGCCCAAGGACCTTTTGAGAGCATTCCGGTTTTGTTTTGGCCTTTCCTTCTTTTTTTTAAATTATTTCATCCTGGGGAAGGAGGCAGAGAGAGCAGGTGTAGCTTTTGGCAAGCCTCCCATCCCATCTCCTCCAGGTTCCCTGGACAGTGATGACAAGGAAAGGTTGGGATGTGTCTCAAGGTTAGAATCTTTCTTCCCTTCATCCAGCTGGCAGCAGGTCTTAGAGCAGTGACCTAAAGACTTGGTGTGGCTGCTCAGACAGGAGTTCATGCCACCTTTGTTTATATTCCTTTGTCTCCTCCAGTCTTGCCACCTGTGAATCCCTCATCTGAAGTCACAACTCTTCTGGCTGAAGTTTGTCTCACAGGAAGTCACTCATCTGAGGCAAGTGCCAAAGACTTAAAAACTGGTGTAGGGCTCCTTCCTGCCTTTTCTGGGGTTCCTTCCTCTGCGTACCATGGTTTCTTCCTGGGAAGGGCAACTTGTGTCTCCCTGGCGGGGTCACTGTGCCCAGCCATGTTGTGCTGCACCCTGGTGTCTGGAGGTCTTCATGGACTGCTTACTTACCACAAGCTCTCTTTGGGGAGCTGTAAACCCTATCTTTGGGGATGAGTTGATTTGCCACAGGCCTCTTTTCTCAGGCCATTTTGCCTTTCAAAGCCATGGCTTTGAGTGGGCAGTGCCCTACTCCTCATCTTCCAACTCATTCAGCTGAAGAGAAGGCTGGTGGGGCTCTACCCAGGTGGTGGGTTCCTCCTGGGAGCAGGGGCTTCTCTAGGGAGGAAGATGGCCATGGCTTCTCTGCACCCAGCAGGGTGTCTGGCCCAGAGTTTTCAGAGTATTGTGCCTTGGTTTTTTTAATTTTATTTCAGTGTTTTAAGAAAAGCATCTGTCATTCAAACAGAGCTCCCAGGATGGGGTGTTCTCTTCCAAGGTCCACAGATGACATTTGCAAGAGCCTCACAGGATCCAGATTGCACGCTTACTGGCAGGAGGTGCTCAACACTAATTTGTGTGTCCTCACACCCTAGGAAATGGGGTGCATGTAACTCTCCTCATTTTCTGGTGGGAGAAGGTGAGGTGAAGAAGGCTGAGTAGTTTGCCTAAGGCTTTCTTCTTAGGGGAAAAATGTTTACTGAGGTTCAAGAATGCACTGAAACTAGTTTAAAAACAATTTTCACTGAACTTAAAAGCAATGTAAAAATGAGCTCTAGTTCTCTGAAGGTTTTTTTCCTGGCCCAGGGAGGCCCAGCCCCTGGTTCCAGTCTTACCACCATTCTTGGTCCTTGCAGAGGTGTGAGGAGAGGTTTAAGGTGCTTTCCCCACCCTGGGTGGGGGCCATCCTGTCTCTTCTCCCCCTGACACATCTTTCCATGCTTTATCTTTTGTCAGAGAGCACATTTTTATAGGAAGTAAATATTGTGTTGCAAGATCAATAACACAAGAATCTTGTAAATAAAATTGTTTCAGTTTTTTTTGTTTGTTTCAGTTTTTATGAACTTAATTTTTTTTTTTTTTTACAATTTAAACATATTTAAACAAAATATTTTTAAACTCTTTTAAATATGCAGGAGATCTCCTGGGACTATCAGGACTACCAACCTGTTCATTTATACTGTTTATACCACCAGTTGCCAGTTGCCTCCTGCAGTTTTTGTGTGTGTGTGTGTGTGTGGTGCTGCAGATGGAACCCAGGCCTCATGCATCCTAGCTGAGTGCTCTACCACTAATCTACATCCCTACCCCTCTTCTGTAGTTTGGTTTTTTTCAGGGCTGAGGACCGAACTCGGGGCCTTGCATGTGCTAGGCAAGCGCTCTGCCACTGAGCTAAATCCTCAACCCCCCTCTTCTGTAGTTTTGAAGTAAATCCTACATAGTAGATTGCATTGCATTGTCAATATTTCAGTATGTGTCTTTAAGAAACAGACTTACTGCATTGAGCTGCATTATCGTTATTTCTTCTAAAAATTAATAATGCCTCTTAAATCTTATAAAAATTCAGCTGGTGTTCATTTTGCCAGAAAGTTTTGAACTCTGCTCTTCCACTTATTCAAAACAACAAGCAGCAGCCCTGAAATGAGAATTTCTTAGCATTTGATCACATCCTCACAGTGTCACTCACAGAAGAGATTTCTGAATTTGGGCAGAAATACGTGGTTACGAAGCATCTGAGGGCCCTGAGCGCTTGGTAAGTTTGCTTCCGCTACAGCTCTGCTCAGCCAGCGCCTTGTGCAGTGTGCTTGTGGGGTCAGTTTGTGCTGAGTCTCGTGTGAGCATGAGCACACGCAAGGGTGGGGAGCAGCCACGCTAAGCTAATGCGGGGAGACTGGTGTACGGCCCCTTGCATCCTCCCACCCACGCAGATGCCAGGGCTGCCAGGGCTGTCCTTGGCTTTCCCGGCATCCATGTTCTACCTGCCAGCTGCCTGGGCCTCCTCTGGGACTCTCTTTTCTTTCTTGCTTGGGATACTTGACTGTGCTCCAGTGGCTCCATGGAATCCCACTTTGTGGGGCCTCCCGCCTCTTTGGTTTTGCCAGTTGCTGCTTAACATAGAACAAGAGTTGACTGAGGTTGCTTTTTATTATGGTGGTGGAGGGTGGTGAGGGGCACGGCTCACTCTCATCCATAGTGTGCGGAGTGCTTTGTTCCTCTGTCCTTGCTGAGACCCCTAGAGATTGACCCTGTGGTTATTGTCATTCACAGAGGAGACTTGAGAGAGGGCAGGTAGGTCCCTTGCCTGCCCAGGAAGTGGCAGTGCCAGGATTTGAGTGTAGTCAGCCTGGGCATGGAGTTCATTGCAACATATCAATTCTCAAATGTTAAGACTCATTTAAGAAACTGCTAGGCAACCTGGCCTGGGACCAGGCCCTTTTCCTTTTGAGGGCAAATCTTGACAAGTTGAGATCTGCAGTCACCCTGCGTTTTTCCTGCCATGTGCGAGTCTTCCAGAGCAGATACAGCATGGCTTACACACACCCTCCTTTGGAGATTAGCTCAGTAGAATGGATTAAATTTTAGGCCATTCAGCCTCTAATTTCCTGGTTTATATTTTTTCATGGTTAAATAATAGTTTGAGTCAAGGATTATGAGACTGACAGGTTTGAAGCTTGGCAGGAATGGGAAGAAACTGGGTTGAACGTTTAAGGCTGCAACATAATTATCCTTTCTGCACTTTTTGTCACATCTCTCAGTTTTTAGTAGAAGAAAAGCATGACTTTTGGAATGTACAGAATCAGGGTCAAGTACTTCAACATTCTTGGAGGGAGGAGGGTTGGGCTTGGCCCTGTTTTCTTTGTCCCAGTTGATGGGAGTTCAGCCTTTGTGACTTCCCCTTGGCTGAACTTTGGAGGAGCAGTTTTAGGTGGCTTTGTGAGCCACCTGCCCATTCAGAGCCTGCCTTAACCACTGAAGCAGCTGGGGCATGCCAAAGCTAGGCCTAGCCCAAATGGTTACAGTTTTACTTTGCTTCTGGCTTGTACCTTGGTTTGCTTCAGCTTTCTCCTCGCTCCTCTCTCCCTACGGAAGTGGAAGAGTGGGCAGAGGTGGGCTTGTTAAATAAGGAAACTGGAAAATCCCAAGGAGACATACAGGAGAGACATCCACAGATCCATAGAAGAGAGGCAGCAGCAAGTGGATCAGCATCTTCTTAAAGTCTTCACAGGGTTGGATACAAGGCACTGAGGGTGAATTCCAGAAGCTGTTTGTCAACTATGGCAAGGAAACGCTGGGGCTACCTTTAGGTCCCCTTGGGAATGCCTGCAAATTAATCTAAATCCTGTAAGTTGTTTCCAAGAGTTGCATTTACTGGGATTTCCCTACTGCCTGGAGGTGGTGTGCCAGTCCTCTGCAAACCCAGGCTTTTCTAGGCATGCTGTGACTGTGACACGTGTGGCCTGCATGCACGAAGAATGGCTCGAATGGGCCTTTCCCTAGAATCACAAAGCTGGTCACGTCCCACTCCTGCCAGTACTTCTGGCAGAGGACTCTGCCTAGATTTTCCCATGAACCCTCCACTGGGCACCATGATGAAACCCGCCACAGTCTGGGGTGAACTGAACTGGTTTTGGGCCTTGCCCCAGGAAGATTAGCTCTCATTCTGCAAAAGACTAATGGTGGGAATGAGTTCAGAGACTTATGGGGAAAGGGCAAGGAAAGGAGCTTGCTTTCCTATGACTGCCCTTGCTTAGTGTTGGGAAGAGTCTGAAATCCACAGAAATGCATCAGACTCAGTGGTATTCATCTAGCACGTTGCTGTGTGTCTGGTTGAAGATCATAGCACTTTTTAAAATTTTTTAAAGAGAGAGACGGACAGTGAGAAAGAATCTATTTAGTTTTTCATGTGGCTTTCATTGCTCTGACACTTGGTTGTGCACATGCTGCTGGGGTTTGAACCCATGTCCTTGCGCGTACCAGGCAAGAGCAGTAACCGCTGAGCCACCGCTCCAGCCCCATGGCTGTTGTTTTAAATTCACTGCCTGCCACCTCTTCTCTCTTGGGTCTCTATAAATTTTTTTTTCTGGTGGTGTTTTACATTCTTCTCTTTTTGGAATATTTATAACTGCCTCCCCTTTCTTTTCTATCATTTTAAATTCCCTTCCCCACCTCACTGCTTTCTTAGCATAATTTTTCTTTTCTTTTGGCCCGCTTTGCTTTACATCTGGATTCCTGGATAATGATTTATTTTGCCTGTTTCTTGAATTTCTCTCCCATTTCTTAGTTTTTTGGTGTTCTCGTTCTTCCCCCTTTAGCCTCAGTTCTTTCCGCATAGCTTTCCTCAGGCCACATTGCTTTTATTCTTGCCCATCGGTTTCAGCAGTGCTGGCAGGGAGAAAGACACAGCCGGCAGGCAGGGCTCTGGCCCTAGGCGCCTGAAGATGCTCCTCCCAGCCCTGGTGCTCTGGAAGAGGAGCTTCTTCTGGGAGGTGCTGGGGATGGTGCTGCTCTCCCCGTGAGGGTTGACCCTGATGCCAGGCCTGGCTGGGGGTTAAGTCAGATGGTACATCCTCCTCAGTGTGTGGGCCCAGACTCCATTGCTCAGGGAGGCAGTGGTTTCCGTCCTTTGCGTGGATGGGTTGGGGTGATCTGGGTTCAACTCAGAAAGCTCAGGGGAAGTGCACCACTGTGAGTGTGTCACTTGCAAAACTCCATGCTATGGGAGGGAGAGCTCCCAGCATCTGGGTATGCCTCTCCGGGAGTTTAGGTGTCTTTTGATCCTCACTCAGGGGTTGGCCTGGCATTTGGACCCATTTGCTGGGCGCAGAGAGGCAGTTTTCCAGTAGAAGGTTCTTCTTCCTTCCCAGTGCTCCCACTTTGGCCAGTGGCATTTTGTGGGCACAGGGGGAGTAGTAGAAGAGGCTGATAATTGTAGGGTGTCTTCAACATATCCCACCTGTGGGAGGCCTGAGGGACAGTCTGGGTACTCATAGAGGCAGGTGGCACTTCTTAATCGTGCTGTTGCAGAGAAATCCTAGAAGTTGTAACCGCACCCTTCCTTGTCTGGCGTGGTGGGGGAGTGGCCTGGGCCCTGCTCTGCAGCTGTCCGAGGCAAATCGACTGAGTCCATCTGGCTGTCCCTAGCACAGGCTTACTTCCCATCCTGGCGTGTCAATGCTGTTGGGCCCTGACTGAGTCAGCAGGCCCAGCTGAAGGGGTGGCTGGATCAAGGCTGTGCCTGGGTATACCTGGAGCTGAGTTGCATTGGTGTGTGTGGGGGTGTGGACATCACTGGACTTCCCAGTGTTCCTAGGCTCTGTGGTGATAGTGGCTATGTGCTCCTCTGGTAACTGCCATCAAGGGCCCCTGGCCATCTCCACGGGCATGCTGTGCTCTTTTTCTGGATCCCATCAGTTCTTCATTGGCATCATCCATGAGTAATGTTCTCTGCCATTTTAGAAAGTGTTTGAGAAGCCAGACCCAGTGGTGCACTCCAGTAATCTCAGTGACTCAGTAGGCTGAGGCAAAGGACAGCAAGTTCAAGGCCAGTCTCAGCAACTTAGTGAGACCCTGTCTCAAACTAAAAAATAAAAAGGGTTGGGAATGTGGCTCACTGGTAGAGCATCCCTGGGTTCAGTCCCCAGTACCAGAAAATAAAAGGCTTGAGAGATA
Organism: Aplodontia rufa; assembly: GCA_004027875.1. Lineage (NCBI taxonomy): Eukaryota > Metazoa > Chordata > Mammalia > Rodentia > Aplodontiidae > Aplodontia > Aplodontia rufa. The sequence goes on along the minus strand of PVKS010026431.1, from coordinate 15,178 downwards.
TCTTTGCTTATTTTGTTTTTTGTTTTTTTAAGTCTTTGGTTCTGCAGCCCAACTCTTGGGGTCCAAAATTATTTAAGATCCTAAGACCATAAGCCTCAGAGGTCTGTAGGCCCTTGCTCCTAGGCCTCTGATTCAAAGCAGAGCCTCCATCCCTAAATCTATATCTGTCATCTATATCTGTATCAAATATATAGTATAGTTTCAACAGAGGAAGGGTTAGGGGACAGGTGGTTAGTTTTCTTCTAAGTTGCTCTCTTGTGGCCAGGCCCCCGCCTCTTTGATGTGGGAATGCAGGCTGGGATTAGGATCCTAGCAGCTTCTTGCCACCCTGCCAAGAAGGGCCTACTCCTAGCTGAGCCCAAAGTGCAGGATCCTTAAATCTGTCTTCGTCAATGTCTGTGCTTCCATGCGCCTGCCACCCCCTGCCACCCCCTGCCACCACCGCCCCCCCTCCCCCGCCTGCCTCTTCCCACGCACCACGTTGTATAAATATTTACACCCCAGGGCTGGCAGGAATCTTCTCCAGCTGCTTCCTTCCTCTCTATGAAGGCTTATTCTCTTACCCAGCAGCTGCACCAGATCTGGTTGCCTCTGGTCAGACAAGGCCAGGCCCTGGTTTGGGGGCCCACAGTCCCTCCCAGGGTGGAGGATACAGTTGGTGGGAGAAACTCAGCACTACAGAGGTCAGAGGGCCAGTGGCAAGGGCCCAGCTTCTCTCCCATCCTGCTGTGGCTGGGAAGGCTCTTGCTTCTCAAGGGAATAGCTCCTGGGGGTCAGGGGTGGGGTCTGCTGCACCTGGCCTTGCTAGAGAACAGTGGAAGACAATTCCGGAGCAAACTGGCTGATGCCAAGACAAAAATAATACTTTAGTTTACTTGTGAGCAATTCAGAAACTGTGGAGGATCTCCATATTGGGCCTTTTCCTTGCCTCTACCCCAGACCAGTCCCTGTTGGTCTCCCCTGGGGGTGGTGGGGAGATGATGGAGAGGACAAATGCTTCCTCCCCAGTCTTCCTTGGTGACCCTGAGCAGGAGTTTGCCAAGGAATCAAACTGGTATTTGGCATTTGGGCTCCCTTGGGCCAGGTGCTATGCAAGATATGCCTCCATATTATCATATAGTTATTTGGGGCTTGAGCCCAGCAGATTTCTGAGTTTCCTTGTGTATGTCTCTTCTTCCTGCCTCAAATGGTTGCAGCAAGCTCATGGACACAGAGCCCTGTCTTCCTCTGACCCTTCTGGTTGCAGCCAGGAACCTTGGAGAGCCAGCCAGGGACTGGACATTGATCTCACTTATGCCCAGTGAGTGCAAGTCATCTACTGTCTCCTCCCCTCCCTGTGCCTCAGTTTCCTTCATCAGTGGGAAATAATTAACCTGTGCTCCATAAAGCATTCCAAATTCAGCCCCAAGCCAAGCCAGTTTTTCTTTTTCTTTTTTTTTTAAAACCAGAGACAACTTTTTTTTAATTCTTTTTTTTTTTTTTTTTTTAAGAGAGAGGGACAGTGAGAGAGAGAAAGAAAGACAGAATCAATTTTATTTAGTTTTCCATGGACTTTCGTTGCTCGGACACTTCATTGTGTACATGGTGCTGGGGTTTGAACCTGCATACTTGTGCATGCAAAGCAAGTGCTGTAACTGCCAAGCCACCGCTCCAGCCCTCAAGCCAGTTTTTCAAGAAGCAACATGGCAGTTTAATTTCAAATTGTTTTTCTAGTTATGGAGGAGGGGGATGTGACAGAGGCTATTGACCAGGTATCAGACACTAAGGAGAATGTGCATTCTGTGATTTAGGGAGGCTGAGGAATAGGCAGACAGGGTTAAAAAGGCCTTTCATATCCAACAAACCCTACAATTCACATATGATATCATTGGGAGTGGAGATATGTGATTGGGTAGGGGGCTCTGATGAGGGCAGTGACCAAGGCTCCAGTCTCTATAACCACATTTGTGCCAGAAAGAGAGCAAACAAATTTAATCTCGCTCTCTGAGTCCTGGGAGTAGGAGAAAACTGATTTCAAAGTGCTGGGGTGTTACTGCAGACAAAGACCCAGCAGATTGCTTGGTATTTGGTGGGTGCAGGGTGAAGACAGTACCCTCCCGTGGTCCCACGGTGAGTCAGGGAGGGCGGCTCTGGCAGGCCTGCTGGGCAGTATCTGCAAGATACTGCAGCCTGTCTACTTATCCAGCCCCCCAAATAAAACAAAACCCAAATAAAAGCTGGGCCTGGTGGATATTAATACTACAGAGCCAGGGCTGGTGTGCATGCAGCCACCCCTATTCCCCTTCTGTTTCTATAACTGGTTGAAATAAATTTAGCAAAATAACCCCACCCATCTGAAATCCCAAGACAGCGAGCAGTAGGATTCTTTACTCAGAAAGCCGGTTTTTCAGAGATGAGAGCTTTCTGTTTAAATTCTCTTTGAGAATGGAATGCCTCTATCTAAAATAATTATTTCACTGCAGTCATTTATACCTCATAGATAAATGCTTCAAACACAGTAAAGTTTGCCAGAAAACTGATCTATAAATGCTCTGCAGTTTAAAACTCAACTCTATGGGGCCAATGCCTAGTTGAATCTGTTAGGATATTTAAGATTATTTTTTTGTGCCTGGTGTGGTGGTGCACTCCTGTAATCCCTGTGACTCAGGAGGCTGAGGCAGGAGGATTGTCAAGTTCAAAGTCAGCCCCAGCAACTTAACGAGACCCTGTCTCAAATAAAAAATAAAAATGGACAGGGATATAAATCACTGGTAGAGCACCCCTGGATTCAATCCCCAGTACCAAAAAGGAAAAAAAAATTTTTTTTTTGATGCCTGTGCATATTCAGCCAAGTTCCCTGTTCTCTTTCATGCAGGACAGTGGTTGTGGCTGGTTAACTTAATAAAGTAGACAAGTACTAAATCTTCACCATCCCCACGAGTGCTTGTTGAGGCCTTACTATGTGCTGGGCACCATGCCAGGCATTGGGGACTTGAGAGCAGAGAGAGCCCACTTTGATACATACAACCTAGGGAATGGGAAATGTTAAAAAGTGAAGTGAGGGGCTAGAGCAGTGGCTCAGTGGTTTAGGCGCTCACCTGGAAAGCACGAGGACCCGGGTTCAAACCCCAGCACCGCGTACACAACGGAGTGTTGGAGCAGCTAAGGCCATGTGAAAAACTAAATAAAGTTCTTTCTCTCTGTCTCTCTCACTGTCCCTCTCTCTTTAGAAAAAAAAAAGTGACTACAAATATGTGACAATGAGCAACATGCTTAATAGTGGAAGACTGAATGCTTTCCCCCTAAGATTGGAAACAAAATTAGGACATGTACTTTCATTATACCTATTGAACATCAATAATGCATAAATTGGAAAGGGCCAGGCACAAGTGGTGCACACCTGTAATCCCAGCTACTCAGGAGGCTATGGCAAGAGGATTTCAAGTTTAAAGCCAGCTTGAGTAACCTAGACCCTGTCTCAAAATAAGACCTTTTAGGTAGCTTAGTGGTAGAACACTTTCATGGTATGTGGGATGCCCAGGGTTCAGTCCCTAGTACTATAAGGGAGAAGAAAAAAAAAAGAGATTATTTGTAGACAACATACTTGCTAATGTTAAAAACAAGAACAAAACACCCCCAAGGATCTACAGAAAAGCCCCTTATACGACTAAAGTGACTTTTCTAGCATCACAGGAGGCAAACCACAAAAGCTAACTGTATTTCTATAAACTTGTGATGAACAATTGGAAAATAAGATTTAAAAAAATTACAATAGTTCTAAAAAATAGGAAATATTAGGCCTAAAATTAACATATGTAGGGTATATACCCTAAAAACTATAAAACGCTGATTAAAGAAATCAAAGAGGAGCTGGGGGTATGATTCAGTTGTACAGCATGTGCTTCATATGTGTAAGGCCCTGTGTTCAATCTCCAGGATGCTCCCCTCTACAAAAAAAATCTAAATTATAGGCAGACCATGTTCATGGATTAGAAGACTCAACATAGGGGCTGGAGCAGTGGCTTGGCAGTTACAGCGCTTGCCTGACAAGTACAAGTACACAGGTTTGAACCCCACCACCACATATACAATGAAGTGTCGGAGCAATGAAAGTCACAAGAAAAACTCTAACATCTTTAAAAAAGAGTTGAATTAAAGTCTTTGTCTAGTAGATTGGCCATCAGTCTTTTTCAGGGAGAATTTCTGTTTAACTTTTTTTTTTTTTTAAAGAGAGAGGGACAGTGAGAGAGAGAGAGAGAAACAACTTTATTTAGTTTTTTCACATGGCTTTAGTTGCTCCAATACTTAGTTGTGTACATGGTGCTGGGGTTTGAACCCAGGTCCTCGTGCTTTCCAGGCAAGCGCCGAAACCTCTGAGCCACCGCTCCAGCCCCACCTATTTAATTTTTAATGGACCATGTTTTCCTATTTCTTTGTATGTTTTAGATTTTTTGTTTTTGTTTTTTTTTTGGGGGGGGACTGTGTTTTTTAATATAATAATATAACTCTCTGGCAAAAATGAAAAATTCGAACAACAACAGATGCTGGAGGGGCTGTGGGAAAAGAGAACACTGTCACACTGCTGGTGGGACTGCAAACTGGTTCAGCCACTCTGGAAAGCAGTGTGGAGAATCCTCAAGAAATTAAGGATGGAACCACCTTATAACCCAGCTATCCCACTCCTGGGTGTTTTCCCAAAAGAGTTAGAATCAGCATATTATAGTGATGTGGCTTCATCAATGTTTATAGCAGCTCAATTTACCATAGCTAGATTATGGAACCAACCCAGATGCCCCTCACTCGACAAGTAGATACAAAAACTTTGGTACCTATATAAAATGGAATACTACTCAGCCATTAGAGAAGACGATATTATGGCTTTTAAAATCAAATGGATGGAGATGGAAAAAATTATGCTAAGTGAAGTATCCCAATCTCAGAGACTCAAGGGCCGAATGGTTTTCTCATCTGTGGAAGCTAGAATACATCAGGAAGCAGTATGTTAGATGGATAAGCTAATAATAACTTCAAATTGTATGATTCTCAATGCAACAGGGAGATGACTCCCTAGGATCCTTGGAGGCGTAGGGTGGGGGGAGGGCTTAGGAAGAACACCTAGGAGACTGGAGGGTGGGAATATGGGGGAATCATCTCAGAAGGAGATCTCTGCCCTCCACAAGATATCCATTTAACTCAGGGGTTCTTCTGGGGGAAACAGCAACCTGGGGAACCCAAGCTGGGCATCCATGATATAGCATTAGCTCTGGATAACTAAGTATATATACATTGGTTCTTGAATGTTTGATAATATTTCCCCCTCAATTGTAACTCTATATCCATCTAATAAAAAAATAATAATATAACTCTCAAAATCAGATTCTTCCCCCTCATCAAGGTTTGATTTTTTTTGACATTCCTTTTGTTGTAGGCTGTGTCTACCTCAAGTATATAAACAAGCTTTGTGTGCGTGTGTGTGTGTGCGTGCGTGTGCGTATGTGTGTGTGACTTGTTGTGCGCCTGTTGTTTTCCCTGTGCACGTGCAGGCACTTTCTAATTTTCCCTTGCACATGGAATTGTTTTCTAAGGTCCTACTCCTTAATGTTGGCTTCCACCAAGGCAGGGGAGGAAAAATGAAGTGGGGACAAGAAAGGGTGGTGGGGGCTAGAGTGGGGGCTGGAGTGGTGGCTCAGTTGTTATGGCGCTTGCCTGGCATGCGTGAGGATGCAGGCTTGAACCCCAGCAGCACGAACACAACAAAGTGTTGGAGCAATGAAAGCCACCTGAAAAGCTAAATAAAATTGATTCTCTTTCTCTCTCTCTGTCCCTCTCTCTTTAAAAAGAAAAATGAGGGGCTGGAGCGGTGGCTCAGCGGTTACAGAGCTTGCCTGGCAAACACCGAGGACACAACAAAGTGTCTGAGGAATGAAAGTCACATGAAAAACTAAAGATTGCTTCTCTCTCTCTCTCCCCGCCTCCTTTCTTAAAAAAAAAAAAAAGAAAAGAAAAGAAAAAAAGAAAAACAAGAAGAATGAAAGGGTTGTGGCTCTTTAAATTCCCTGGAAGTTACTTCAGATGTAGGAGAAGATACTTACAACAATGCAGGGAGGTACAATGGCCATGTGCACCACTGTCTACACCCCTGTGATGAGAACTAGTAATCAGAGCACAGATCCTTTATGTTTAGAGAACAGGATCATTTTTTTCCACCCTGGCTCCCATAAGCTGTGTTCAGGCTGCTTCATCAACTGCGTATAGCTACTGGCCACGGGTCTAGGGGTGGAGGGTGGTTAGCTGCTACTGCGCTAATAGCTGAAATGGGCCATAATAAACCACAATTTACATCCATGCCTTCTTCTGGAAGTTGCAAGGCTCCAGAGTTCCAGAACAGTTATATCAGACAAAGACTTCCAGTGCAACCATTTTCTGGGAGGGGAGACTGATTTCTGATACTTCATACCCACCCATCCACCCCAAAGTCTACCCTAAAAGCAGGTGCTTCCTATTCTGCCATCTTCCTAGAATCTTCCTCTTATAGTTTTATATTTTACGTTTAGATATATACTATCCATTTAGAATGGGTTTTTGTAAAAGATAAAAATAAGCACCACTGGGTTCAATCCATGGTACCCCTCCCCTGCCAAAAATTGTTAAAAGACAGCAATGTGAAGTCATACAAATAAATAAAGATCTCAATAAAGTTAAATAGGTGGGAAATCATAAAAGCTAGCATCATTGTAACAACTTATAACTCCATCTTTTTACTTCTCCATGATTTTTTTGGGGGGTTCTGAGAATCAAACCCAGGGCCTTATGCATGCTACACACATACTATTCCAATGCACTACATCCCCAGCCTGCTATTTATATGATTTAGGAAATTTAAAAATAGCTGTTAATCTAAAATCTAGTAGTATTATATGTTTAGTTTAGAATTCCAAAATTTCTTTTTTACATCATTTAAGAGTCTTAACACATTTAAAACAATTACTAGAGCAAGGCAGGATCATGCACACTTGTAATTTGTATTTCTTGGGAGTCTGTGGTAGGAGGATCACAAGTTCAAGGCCAGTCTGGGCAATTTAGAGAGATCCTGCCCTCAAAAAATAAATAAATAAATAAAAAGGTCTGGGAATGTAGCTCAGTAGTAGAGTTCTATTGGATTCAGTCCCCAGTATCCCCTCTCTCCAGACAAGAATTATTAGTTTATGTTTTGGGCTCAATATGTATAAATATATAGCTGTGATAGTAATCAAAAAGTGTGGGTCAAAGATGTAAAAGAACAGATTTTTTGGTTTGTTATTGAAATGTTAATTCAAAATAGAGTGTTATAACTTTGGTAAGCTAAATATAATTCTCTGAATTATATATGGTAACTGCAAAGAAAATAGTCAAAGAAATGAGAAAATGAGAAAGGAATTTTAATATTTCACTATTGAAAATTAAGGAGATACAGTGGCCTTCTCTTATCTGTGATTTTACTTTTTGCAATTTCAGTTGCCCAAGGTCAACTGTGGTCCAAAAATAACATAAGCAAAATTCCAGAAACAGGCAATTCACACATGTTTTTAGCTGGGTTTGGTGGCTTCTGCTGTAATTCCAGCTACTTAGGAGGCTGAGGTAGGAGGATTGCAAGTTCAAGGCCAACCTCAGCAACAGTGAGATCCCCATCTGAATAAACAAAAACAAAATAACAACCAAACCCATAATTCCTATGTTTGAAGCTGTACACTTCTCTGAGTAGTGTAATTAAATCTCATGCTGTCCTGGTCTGCCCTGCCCAAGGATCATCCTTTTGTCCATCGTATCCACACCATATATACTACCTACCTGTAATTCACTTAGTAGCCACCTCAGTTATCAGATCAACTATGACAGTATCACAGTGCTTGCATTTAGGTAACCCTTAGCTAGTAGCCTAATTGCCACAATGCCTACATCATTTCCCTCACTTTATTTCATCACATAGGCACTGTATTATCTCACATCACAAGAAGGGTGAGTATAATAAGATATTTTGATTTTATTATCATATGTTGACATAATTGTTTTAGTTTATTGTTACTAATTTCTTATTTTTTTATTTATGAATTAAACTTTATCAGAGGCATCTAGGTATAGGAAAAATTGTAATATGGAGTGTTTGGTACCATCTGTGGTTTGAGACATCCACAGGGCATCTTGAAAGGTATACCCCTATCCACAGGGACTACTAAAGTAATGTAGGAAATGAGGGACAATATATCTATAAGGCATTGTTATGGTTTAGATAGTAGGTGTTCCCCAAAAGCTCATGTATGAGACAGTGCAAGAAGATTTAGAAGTAAAATGATTGAGTGAATTAACCCCCTGTCAGGGATTAATAGAGAGGTAACTGTAGGCTGCTAGGGTATGCTGGAGGATATGGGTTGCTGGGGGTGTGCCTTTGCGATATATATTTGGTAAACTGAGCTTAGTCTCTCTCTGCTTCTGGATTGTAATGTTCTGAGCACTTTCTTCCACCACACTCCTCTGCTGAGGAATGGCACCTACTGTCCAAGGACTGAGTCCTCTGAAACTATGAGTCCCCAAATAAACTTTTCCTCAAAATCGTTCTTGTCACAGCAATGAAAAAATCACAGCAGTGAAAAAGCTGACTAAAACAGGCATCTAGAAAAAAATAGTGAAATAACTTTTTATGAATGAAGTCTCTCCTCATCAGTAATCACATTAAATATAAATGGACTAAACTCTCTAATCAAAAGGCAGAATGAAGCTGGGTGCAGGGGGGCACTCCTGGAATCCCAGCTACTTGGGAGGCTAAGGTAGGAGGATTGCAAGTTTGAGACCATTTAGAACAATTTATCAAGACCCTGTCTCAAAAAATAAAAAGCACTGCTGGTATAGCTCAGTGTAAAGCACCCCTGGGTTCAAACCTTAGTATTGCAAACAGAATGAAGTCAAAACAAACCAAACCAACCGACAGACCAACCAACCAAATAAATAAACAAAGATTGGCAGAATGGATTGAAAAACCATGATCCAACTATATGCTGGCTACAAGGGACTCACTTCAGATCCAAAGGCACGAATATATTGCAAGTGAAAGAAAAAGATTCACGGGGCTAGAAACGTAGCTCACTGGTAAAATTTGTGCTTAGCACGCACGCGTGCGCGCACACACACACACACACAATATTAATGCAAATAGTAAAAGAGCAGATGATACAGGCTTTAAATGAAAAAAAGTTTACAGGTGACAAAATATATTAATAAGATGTTCAATATAGCAAGAAGACACCTAATAACTGACTGAAAAAATAGACAAAATTTTAGAAGAAACAGAAAATCATAATGACCTGGGGTTAGGCAAAGAGTCCTTAGCTGTGGCACCAAAACAATGATCCACAAAAGATAAAACTGATCAATTATACTTTATTAAGTGAAAAACTTTTGCTCTGTGAAAGGTACTTTCTTCAAAGAATGGAAAGGTGCAGACTTAGAAAACATTTGCAATTCACAATCTTGATAAGGAATTATCCAGAATATATGAAGAACTCACAAAACTCAACAGTGAGAAAATAAATGATCCAACTAAAAAAACAGGGGCTGGAGCGGTGGCTCAGTGGTTTCAGTGCTTGCCTAGCAAGCACGAGGACCCGGGTTCAAACCCCAGCACCACGTACACAACTAAGTGTTGGAGCAACTAAGGCCATGTGAAAAACTAAATAAAGTTGTTTCTCTCCTTCTCTGTCTCTCTCACTGGCCCTCTCTCTTAAAAAAAAAAAAAAAAGACTTGAACAGACATTTCACTATACATATATACAGATGGCAATTAAACACATGAAATGATGTTCAACATCATTAGTTATTAGAAAAATGCAAATTAAAACCACAGTGAGTTATCATTACATACCTATTAGAGTAGTAACAATGTTAAGAATAAGTGGAAACTTTCATATGTTTATACATTGCTATTGGAGATGCAAAATGGTAAAGCCACTCTGGAAAATGGTTTGGCAGTCTTTAAGTTAATTCTAATATATGCTTACCTGGAACTCTCATTCCTAGTTATTTACCCTAGAGGCATTACAACTTATGTTCACACAAAAACCTGTACATGTTTATTGCAGCTCTATTTGTAATGACCAAAAGTTGGAAATAATCCAATGTCCTTCAACAGGTGAATGGATAAACAAACTATTGTATACTCATACAGTGAAATACCATTTAACAAGGTATGAAATACGGATACATACAACAACACGGACAAATCTCAAAGGCATTATGCCATGTGAAATCATAAATACTGTATGGTTACATTTATAAGACATTGTGGAAAAGACAAAATCGCAGTGATAGAGAACAGATCAGTGGTTGGGGGGTGATGGAACAGTTCTATCCTGATTGTAGTAGTATATACCTATAATCCCAGCTACTTGGGAGGTTGAGGCAGGAAGATGGCAAGTTTAAGGCCAGTCTCAGCAACTTAGCGAGATCCTGTCTTAAAAAATAAAAAGGACTGGCAATGTAGCTCAATAGTAAAGCATCCTTGGGTTCAATCCCCAATACTGGGGGTGGGGGAGTCTGTATGTATTTAGTATGTGCTAAATTAAAAAATAAAACCATAGGAATGAATGTGTACTCAAACTGAACTGACTACTCAATGAACATTGGTTGGGGAGCTAGAGGTCAAGAATGCTTACCAAGGAAGTGATGCTTGAGCTGGATTTTAAAGAATGATTTGGAATTTTCTTGGCCAACAGGATTTGCATGTGCAGAAGCCCTGGGGCAGGAGGAAACCAGCTCATTTCCCTCTAAAACTGACTAGAGTACATGTAGTGCCTGCGGGCAAAGGGAGAAGGGAGTGGGAGAAGTACTGGTAGTGAAAGTCAAGGCTATAGGAAGAATCAGATTGTCTGGGCTAGAGGGCTCATGCAGGTAGGTAATCCCAGTGATTTGGGAGCTAAGGCAGGACAACTCAAGTTCAAGGCTATCCTCAGCAATTTATTAAGACCCTGTCTCAAAATAAAAAATGAAAAGACTGGGGATGTAGACCAGTGGTAGAGCATGTCTGGGTTCAATCCCCAGTGCAAAACAAAAAAGGGGTTGGAGCTGTGGTTCAGCAAGCCTGGCATGTGTGAGGACGTGGGCACGAACCCTAGCACCACGCACTCAACAAAGTGTAAGTGTGGAGCAACAAAAGCCACATGAAAAACTAAATAAAATTGATTCTCTCTTTCTCTCTCACTGACCTTCTCTCTTTTTAAACAAACAAATAAAAAATCCACCAAAATCGAGTCAGATTATGGTGAACTAAGGGTTTGATCTAGACAGGCCCAGGCAAGAGGGTGTGGGGAGGTAAAGATGTGGGCTGGCCTGGAGACTTAACTCTCTGGAACATCTCTTCAGGGAAAGTGTTAAAACAATTGGGGGCTGGAGCAGTGGTTCAGCAGTTATGGCACTTGCTCTCGCATGTGTGAGAACATGGGTTCAAACCACAGCACCCACATACATAACTGATGTCACAGCAACGAAGGTCATGTGAAAAACTAAATAAAAATTGTTTCTTTATCTTTCTCTCACTGTTCCTCTCTCTTTAGGAAAAAAAATTGACCTAAGAATGTGTGTTTAAATGTCCCACTTAAGGCAGAGACCAAGGCAATGATACCCTTTCAGGCCTGAGTTTGGGTGGATTTTTAGTGTCCTAGCAGGTGGACCCTGAGCTGTGTCGAAATGTTCCAGATGCCATGCAGTGCTACCCTGATAGTAGACCTTAAACTGCTCTCTCCTGGACCTATTTCAGGAGGATGCTGATAGCTAGGTGATGCCCAGTAAATGTTCTGAGGAGCTTTCAGACTTTGAGAACACAAGAGACTCCGGGGCTGTCTTTTACTGTCTATCTACACGGCCCCAGGGATCAGGTTCTTTCCAGAAATACTTGTGACTATAATCAGGCATTTTTCAGCTAGGCAGCTGGTTCCCATGGCCTCACCCTGACCCACCCACCTCTTCCCCAGGCTCACTTGAGTGCAGGAGTTAGAGGCCAGCCTGAGCAACAAGGTGAGATCTCATTAAAAAAAAAAAAAAAACAAAAAAACACTACAGCTACAGCTAAAAATGGCACAGCCAAGAATCGGATTTGGATCCACAACGCCCCCCACCCCCGCCACGCCCTTACTAAAATGTCCTGGACGGAGCATTGATTCCTAAACGCTAATGATTGAGTTACCAGTAGGAAATTTACCAAAATTTGCAAATTCTTGGCCTCACCTCAGAGCGCCTGGGTTCAAGTCGAAGAATCTGCATTCCACAAACACTACAGGTAACCCTAACCCGGTGACTCTAGGGGCCCGATTCTGCACCACCTCTCCCCCACCCCACTCTAAACCGGGGGCCTTGAGGCTGCCCCAGGGTCTCAGGTAGCAGAGGCTGGAGGAAGAGCAGATGCCAATCCGAAGAATTTGGGAGATTTTGCAAATGAACTGAAGCTTGGGAGGGAGTGCAGCACCGCAGGGCTCAGGGGAGCCGGCGCCTCGGCTGCCGCGGGTGACCAGCTCCGGCTGCCTGGGGGTCTGCGGGCCAGCGCTTCACACTCTCACCTGCCGGGAGGTGAGCCCGGGCTTCGGATTTGAGGATGAGCGTAGCGGCCGCGCCTCCTTCCTCTCGAGGACTTTCACTTTCCCCCTTTCACAAAACCGTACAGCCCCACCCCCACCGCAGCCCAGATACCTGGCCCGCCCCTCCCCTCCCGGACTCGCTCCGGGCTAACGGGCAGCGCCCGCCAGGCCCGCGGTGCGGAGGAGCAGGCCCACCGCCTCCCGGTCGCCAGCGGCAGTGCAGGCGAAGGGGCGGCCGCGCAGGGCAGCGGGCGGCTGGGAGCTGGAGGGCGGCCCGCAGCCCGAAGGCCTCCCCGCCCCGGTCGCGGCTCGCTGCGGGTCCCGCCAGCCCTCCGGCCCGACACGTCCTGGCGGGGCAGCGGGCCCCGGCCGCAGACCCTGGCCCCACCCGGGCGGCCGCGGCGTGGACGCCGGGTCAGCGAAGGGTTAAGGAGCTCGCGCCCTGCTCTCGGCTCCCTCACCCTTGGAAAGTCCCCTAAGTGACGTTTCAACCCGACAATTAAAAGAAGAGTTTAATTATAGAGACAGGCTCTGGGAGCTGGAACAAACCCGGGCGGGCGGTGGGGCCGGTAAACAACTCGGGAGCGAGCCGGACTGGCCCGGGAGCGGGGGAGGGGAGGCCGGCCCGGAGTTGGGCAAGCCGAGGAAATTCGAGGAATCGCGTTTCTCTTTGATAAAAAGGACCTTTTCGTCTGCCCGGGGCGCTGGGGCCCGGCCCTGGTAATCCTGGCCCATCCCGCTACTGCGGGAGGAGAGCGGTGCTGCCCGGAGCACTGGGACAGCCCGCGCCCCTAGGGGACCGGCCCTGGGCCGCCTGCCCGTCCCGGGTCCCCTTCCCCCTTGCTTCTTCAACCCCGCCCGAGTCCCCCCAGCTGAGCTTCGCCAACGCTCCAGAGTTCGACGACCAGCCCTTTTGGGGGCACGAAGGGGTGGGGGGTTAAAAAAAACACGAAATAACTTCACATCAGGACTCAGACCAACCTTGTGGTTTTAACGCGCACCCTGCTCAGTCCTGAAATCTGGAATTCATTACCTCATCATCAAGAAACTGCACGAAATGCCCCCCCCCCGTTAAAGCTGGGGAAAGGAACGAGCAAACATCCCCTTAAGAAAGAAACCTACACGCGCGAGTGATTTAAATTAAGGTGGATGGAAGTTATTTCCCTTCCTGGCGCTTGCCAGATTTCAAGAAAAGATGAAAAATGGGAGCAGAGGGGAGAGAAGCAACAGGCGGCCGGACAGCAGCGGCAGAAAAAGGGACAGCAGCCTGATTAAAAATGGGGGCCATCAAATCAAGTCGGAGGAGGCAAATAAAAACAGAGCCCACTGGGAATCGCGAAGGTTCGTGCCTGCAGCAGACGACTGTTTCGTAAAGTTGGAAAAACAACTGGTTCCTAAACCAGTTGTGATTTGGAAGGTTTCCCTGGGTTTGCCCAGAGGTTGACGAATAAATAAGAAATGCAGTAAACTGTGTGTGTTGCGGGAGGGGGGGTGCGACTCGAGCGCTCTGCTCCGCCCGCCCCATCCTTTCCAAAGAAACGTGCCCATAATGGGGTGACCTAATTACATTGCAATGGAACTTGCTCGCAGCCACTCGGCGCACTGGGTTTCATAACAGACCCGGCGGCCTCCAGTGCTGGGAAGAAACGTGCGAGGACGGAGGAGGCGGCCCGACTAGCGATTTCCGCCTAGGTCTTCACTCCAGCACCTGGGCGAAGGCGCGGGGAGCGGGTGGGGGACACGTTAGCAATTTTGCATTCGGGTGAATGGCGGAAGATGCGGGGGCGTTCGAATCTAACACTAAATAAAAATATATTGTTTTCATGGAGTAATAGTTCATTGCGGGCCTTTGGGTTTCATGACTCCTATGTCCCCTCCCCCCAAAATAACCCAGGGTGACAAGCCATATGTTCCGTTCTCGTGGTGGCGGGAGAGAAGCAACAATAAGTTAAAAGTGTCGCCTCCCCCACTTCTTTACCTTCTTAAGTAACTTTTTTTTCATGGTTCTAACGTCTGGGGTTGTGTATGGGGCGGAGGAAAGTGGTTCATTACTCAGTGGATTTTTTTCTTTTTTTGAAGGGCGGAAAGGGACGCCCAGGAAAGTCAGGGTTTTCTGTATTAAGAAGTTTAAAGTTTGGATACCTGTAAGAAACGCCACTCCTAGGTCTGCTAAAACTTACAATCTGCTGCCCGGGCGGTGGTCTTTTTCGCAACGCGACACCAACCCCCTGCCCACACCCGGAGAGCGCCGGCTGCCAGGAGACCGCGAGTGTAGACGCGTGGGGCGAGCTAAATTGTGCTGCGCTCGCCCCCGCCCGGATAGGTCTTTCCAGGGGAAAAAAGTTACTTTGCTCTCCCCTCCTCTCGGTCTAGAGGGAAAAATAACCCATAAAACCCTAGACTTGAACGTTCTGGCTGCTCCAAATTTCCAATTTCCTCGCCTAGCCGGGTTGGCGAAGGGGAGCCCAGTGCGGACAGAGAAGTCAAGGAAAGGTAAGTTGTGCCGGCACTTGGGGAACTTTCAATGGAGACTAGCTCAAGATGGAAACCGCAGCCCGGGCACTTAGGACAGGCTTCAGCTCCCGCTTACAAAAAGAGAAAGT
>PVKS010026430.1:0-28632 GCA_004027875.1 Aplodontia rufa | reverse complement strand
AGTCCATAGATTGTTCTGTCTATAGCTCTGGGTCCCAGGTGAGGCAAAACTTCATGGTGGAGTTTTGGTAGAGGAAACCAGCTCAGGATGTGGCAAGAAGGAAGCACAGAGATCTCCACTCACCAGGGACAAAATATGTACTTTATACATAAGTCCCCTCTGAATTACTCTTCCAACCACACCCTAGCTGTCTAATCCATAGCACTGATTAGGTTACTATTCTCATCATTTCACCTCTGAAAATTCTTGCATTATCTTAGGCCTGAACTTTTTGGGGGTTGATTCATACCAAGACTATAATAGGGGCCTTGTGACCATCACACAACTATCCCCAGTTTTCATCTTGTATGGTAGAATGTTAGCACCAGAGCTCTAACACTGTCTTTGTACAACTAGTCAGACCCCAGACCATCTAGGATTTCACCAGCAAATCCATTTGTTTCTGTGTCTGTGTGTGTGTTGCTGTGGTTTCATATTATTTCATCAAAATGAAGTTCATTTTAAAAATATATTCCACTGTGAAGTGCAAAGTATCTAGTATATTACCAATTTATTTTATATTTTGGATTGTTTTATACCCAGCGTTTTCAAATCTGCTGGTATTTTATCCCTTATCTCTGTACCCACTTTACTAATACTGACTTGATGTGTGTTTTAAAAATTGACTCACTTAAAATTCATATAACTTATTTTAGTAGATATTGTACATCCCTGCCATAAATAGGAAATCACTGTGACTTAGTACACAAGGTAATGAAGGACTTTCAGGAAGAGGACACAGCCAGAGCAAGGGCCTGGAGGGGAGGCCAGTGGTACAGGGTGTGTGTGTTTGCTTGTTGTATGGGGAGGTGGGAGGGGTAGGAGTATGAGTTGGTAGAACATGAAGGGTAGGGGTCATGGGAAGATGATGGGCTGGGGCTGGATACAAAGGGAAGACAAAGGCTGGTGAGTGCTGCATGGAGAGGAGGATCAATGCTGGGACAAGCAGGGACCTGAAGGAGGCTGTGGGATCATCCCAGTGTGGGGCTGGGAGCCTGTCCTGGGATGGCACTGAGAATTAGGAGATACAAAGGGCTTGGAAGAATCCTAGGGAGGTGGTGAGCAGGCTAGGTGTCTGGGTAGAGATAATGAGGAGCCCCTCCCTCTCTGAGTAGCCCGTCCCCTCTCACACTGTACCTGAGTATACACATCTCACATCAGCTGACTGAACCACCTGTGTGCAGGTATCTGATGGACTCCAAAACGCAGTCACCTGCTGTGGGTATCACCTAGGCTGGGTAACCTAGGAACAGTGAAAGCTCTGCAAACATCTGCTGACATCCCACAAGGCAACACCTAGAAATCTGTGGCCCTTCTGTCAGGCTATGGCTGCAAGAAAAGGAAGCAAGTAGGGTTTATTCATCTTTGTATCCTGAGCACTTGAGCCCATGGTGGACGGGCAGGAAGTCCTCAATAAACATGCTGAGTGAGTGGGTATTTGAGTGGGTGTTAGGGTCTTCCTCATCTTGTATTCCACATGCCTATCTATGACCCTGATATACAGAAAGTACTTTCACATGAAATGCATGATAAATGTGTGAATGAGGATGCAGAGTAGAAAGGTAGTAAAAAAATAGGAAAAAAAACAATCTTCTCACTTTTTTACCTCCAGACCTTAGTGGAGTGTCTAACATATAGTAGGGTCAAGTAGGAGGGAGGGAAGGAGTAATTCTCGCTTACTTGTGTGTTTTCAGGTCTAGCTGATAAGTTGATACTGGGCATTGTGTAGTAAGTGTTCAGTTGGTTTTTTTTTTTTTTTTTCGGGAAAGACTTTGGAACCACGCCTGTCTCTATGTCTCCTGCAAGTGCAAGAACTTCCCTCCTGGCCTTCAGTTTTGTATCTAAACAATGAGACTATTCACTCCTAGTTTGTGTACAACTCAAACTAGATGATTTATATGAAATGATAGCAAATTGCCTGACTTCCATATATTCAACAAATGCTCATTATGTACCTATTGTGTGACTAGTACTGCCAGGAATATCCTGGAATGTCCAGAATTGTCCAGGAGCCAAAGCAGACATTACCTGCATTTGAAGAGGTCAAAGCATGAATTAAGAAAAGTGCTTCCCTTACCAGTGATGTGTCCTTCCTGTGGCCACAGGAGCAAAACATGGCAGGAAACCACACAAATACAGTGTCTCCAGTGATCAGCATGGCCCTTCTTAGTTTTGGTAATGGCTTAGGGATCAGCCTAGCAGCTCTGATCTGAGCAGGGCTGGGTAGGGAGCACTGATTCCTGCTTTCAGTGGCTGTCACCTAAACGCTCAGCTGGGCTCTCTCACTTGTGAGGTGGACTCAGCCCTGCTCCATGTACCTCACCCACATATGCTATCACAGGCTATCCCACATATGCTGTCACAGGGACAGAAGATGCTAAGGAGAAAAAGCAGAAATGCCCACATGTAATTTAAGTCTCTGCTCTGTCAAGGTTGCTAATATCCACTGGTGGAAGACATTCATATGGCCAATACTAACATTAGAGTAGATGGGGACTATGACGTTGTGGAGCAAAGCCATGTGTACAGGGCACTGGTAAAAATGGAGTCATTTTGGATCAGTGGCTCAGCAATTATAGCACTTGCCTGGCATGGAGAAGGATCCAGAGTTCAAACCCCTGTACCATGTGGACAAGTAAGTGTCACAGTAATGAAAATCAGATGAAAAACTTAACAACAACAATAAAAAAATGGATTCTCTCTCCTTTTCTTTCTCTCTCTCTAAAAAACAAATGTGGAAACATCAACACTATTGGTTATTCTCTGATGAACTAAAGCATTAGCTGGAAGTCTGAAAGAGCTGTTAAAGGTGGGTGCTCTAATGGTGGAGGTTGAGAGGTGAGGATGCAGAGGTCAAAGTCAACTCTGAGATGTCTGTGGGGAACAGGAGTGACCCCTCATTCACCTGAAGCTAAGAAGCCGAGTTCTCTAGAAGAGATTTCTAGCCAGGAGCAGAAGCAGAGCCAAACTTTAAGGGATAGAACATCAGCTCCTCTTGAGCAGCCTCATCCACTCTTCTGAAGCTCCTTTCCCTCTCAGTCTCCCCGGAGCTGAAATCTCAGCCAGCAGAACTTCTGCCTGCCAAGAGATTGCAGCAGCAGCACACAGGTGACCTTCTAGTGGCCCTGTACCTCCCATCCATATCTCATCTTCTGGGTTAGTGGCTATTGTATGTCCAATACTTGCTGGTCACTTTTTGGTTTATGTTCTAGCTTTATATACCGGCATTAAAGATGGGCCTTTTAGTGACATGCATAATACAGTTGTCCCTTGGTGTCCACAAGGCACTGATTCCAGGAACCCCTATGGATACTAAAACCCAGAGATGCTCAAATTCCTTTTGTAAAGTGGTACAGTATTTCCATAGGACCTTTGCATATCCTTCTGTATAATTTAGATGACATAGAATTCTGTACACAATGTAAATGTTGTTGAAAGCATTGCTAGACAATGCTTTTTACAATACTGTTTTAGGGAATAATGACAGGGAAATGTCTCCAGATGTTCAGTACAGGTGTAATGTTTTTTCCAATTACTTTTAATGTGCAGTTGTTGGAATATGTGGATGTGCAATTGGGGGATAATGGAAGACCAAATCTATATGAATCTCTTCTCCCTTTAGAACAATAAAACATTGCAGAGAAAGCTAAACTTCACTTCTGTCTTCCTGTATCCTCCTGACCTCCCTTGAAAATCACACCACTATCATCAGTCCACTGTGTTCTATCAAAATCTACCACATGCAGTGAAATATGTAGACAATACATAGCAACATTTACTGATTTAAAATTTTTTTCTACATAAATACCATCCTGTGTATTGGTCTATGTTTTCCATCTCACTTGATGAAAAAATAAAAAAAACTCCATCTCAATATTAAAGGAAAAAAGCAAAGTCCAAAAATGTGTACAGGACTTCTGCATTTATATAGACAGTGGAAGGGCCAACACTTGTATGAATTTGCATCCATTTTCAATATCAGTGGAAAGAAACACCAGAAGTATTGTGAATGATCACCTAGGAGAGTGTGTGGGGGTGGGTTTGCTGTGTGTCCTTGACTAGGCTAGTTTTTTATTTTGACTTTGGAATCCAAAAATTCTAATTTTGACTCGGCAATTAAATAAACTTTGTATGAACACTGAATCAATTGTATGAAAGGAAAATTTTAAAAACAAAAGCACACATGAATTTAAACATAAATCAAGTAGAAAAGATCATTAATGTTGCACATACTCTGGAACATGCTCATTTACTGTCTGTCCTTGAAAAGACATGGACTAAGGACACAAAGATCCACCAATAAGTCCTTAAAAGAAATTCTGATAATACTTTCAAAATGTTGTAAATGGAAGTCTACCACATGGATATGATATTTTTAACCTGTTCCTTACATTAATTAATTTTTTACTTGAAAGTGAGTGTTCATGGTAAAAGTCTATATGAGGAAGTTGTTTCCACCATTTCACTTCTGAGGTAGCCCTCCTAAGAGGGCCATAATGCTTTTTTTATGCTGCTTTCTAAATTTTCAGGCATATTCAAATGCTTACATCACTTATTGTCACAAATGGAGCATAACATACACCCTCCCGCCTCTTCACTATGTAATATTCCACTGCATACATTTTCTGCCCTGAATTTCACTCTCAGGTGTTAAATATTTAGGGTGCTGATCTACACACTGCAAAGGGCACACCTTGCCCTCTGTTAACATTTATCTCAGGTGTTTTTGAGTTCATGGATGAGGAAGAGCAGGTGGAGGGAGAAGGCAGATTGGAGGAGAAAAAACCAAGATCCCCAGTGGGAACCTGGCAAATGGCTCGTGTTCCCCAGGATCTGGTCATTCTTCTTCCCACAGATTCTCCTCTGGACTCTCTGAGAACTCCCATGGCAATGAGTTCAGGAGAGGCCTGCAGGAGCCATTGTTTTCTTGGCTCAACATACATTTACCCCTATGGGTATTGGGTGTCTTCCCCAGGGCGGTGCCGCGAAGCTGTGTCGTCATGACGTAGCGCGGTCCCCGGCGCTCGCTCCGCCCCGCGCAGCTGCAGTAGCGAACCCAGTCCGGAAGCCGCCTGCGCCACGGAAACCGTCGGCGCTGTCTCTCCTGCGAGTGCACTATTTGCATCCCGCCTCCCTGATCCGACCAGAGACCAGCGGACCCTGCCTGAGCCCGTGGCTCCGGCCCTCGCAAGTGAGACGGGCGCTGGCGGGCGGCGACGGGAGGAGGACTACGCCGATCGCTCCCCCCGCGCACTCATCCTCCCGTCCTGGCTCGGCCCCCAAGTGGTGGAGACCCCCCGCAGAAGCTGCTGCACCGTGAAGGAGGAGGTAGGTGCTGGGCGGCCTTCCGGGAGGGCGCAGCCTCCTTGGTTGGGGGCAGGGAGGTTCCTGGAGGGGTGACACCTGGCGGTGGGTTGGGCCACATTAGAGGTGGGCTCAGCTGGGGTGGGCTTGTACCGCCTCAGGGCTGGAGGTGTGGCCCGTTAGTTTGCGGGGTATGGGGCTTGAGGAATGGGGAGCCGCTGTAGTCTATGCTGTGTGCAGGGGCGTGTTCTGGGGACAGAACCTTGAGCTGTCTGGGTGGGAGCCAGTTTTGTGAAGGAACAGGTGTGTGGGTGTCAGTGAGGTGGTCTTAAAGGACAGAGAAGCCCCTGGGGACAGGCAGGCCTGTTGGGGTAGGGGACCAGCTTTTAGGAAAGGGGAGAGTTTCAGTTTGGGGACATAAAGACTCCCTCCTGTACCCACACATTCTCAGTCCTTGTAGCCACCTCCAGGAGCTAAGGTGTCCCTTCCCTGAGGGTTCCATATCAGGGCCCTTGCACTGCTCCCTTAGTAGAGGTGGCCACCTTACCCTTACCTCCCCACACACAGGAGGGTGACATCAGACAGGCTTGAGCTGTCTCTCTGCCCTTTCAGTCTTACTTGGGCCATCCTGGAGCTTAGTCAAGCCTCTGGATTCATAGCCAAGGACCTCCCAGATCCCTGTAGAGGTGTAGAGAGTTTATAATGGTGGGGGCTAGGATAACATTCAGATGTCTGGAGTGTGTGTATGTGAGAGAGAGAGAGAGAGAGTGAAAGCGAGAGCGAGCAAGCGTGGTTGTGTGCACTCACATATAGCTGTGTGGGTAAGAACCTGTGGTTCTGATTATATGTATATGAGAATGTGGCTGCTTCTGTCTGCTGATATCTAAGTATATTTCTTGGTATTATGTGTCTGTGTATCTGTGTGTGAATGCTTTTGAGATTATGAGTCTGTATTTTTGCGATGCCTGAGGATGTGTAAATGAGTAAGGCTCTCATTTTGTGTTTGTGTCTGTATGCAAGCATGTTCATGAGGTGCATGTATCCATGTTCATGGGGTGTGTCTCTGTTGCCCTTCTCTTGTTGCCCACTCCCATTGCCTGGCACCCCATTGTACCATGTGTGCATCTTGTGAGTTGTCAGCCCAGGATCTTTAGTGTAGAACATGTGGGCCAGCCTGGTTTTTGGTTTGTAAGCAAATGGAGGGGTGGCCCATTTGAGGAGGGTAGCTGCAGAAAAGAGAGTGTCAGGAAGGCATCTGGGGGACAGGGCTTTGCTATGGTCCTTCTGTGCCACTAGCTCTTTCAAAACCTTGCGGAGGTCCTTTCTCTTCTTTGGGACTCAGTTTTCCCATCTATAGATGGACACATTGGCTTCAGAGCATGTGTATAGATGTTGACTAGTATGTGATTGGGGAAGTGAGCCTCAAGGCCCCTGGAGGGATGGGATTTGAGAGGTGGGGCCCTCCAGGAAAGTTTGAGGAACACTGTGTTACCATGGAATTCCATAGTTTTGCTGTAACCCAGTCATTCTTTTTCTTTTACTCTTATAATTGTTTATTATTTCAAAAATTTTTTATTAAGGAGTTGAGTTATTGTACAAAAATAAATGCATATGAAGTAATAATATGATATGCATTTATTCTTTTTTTAATTTTTTTATTTTTGAGCAACCTTACTGCATTTATTCTTGAAACCAAATTATCCTACATCACCCCTACCTCAGTCTCTTTAGTCTTCTATAATTTACCTCTACAAGCAATATAAATATTTATATGGTGAATTTTCCAGAATTAAATGATTGCACAAGTATTCTTTGGATTGTAATGGGTGAAAAGAGTATGCTACATAGTTGATTGTCTCTCCAGATCCCTTCCAATCCTTCCTCCCTCTACCTTTAATCAGGCGTCTCCCCTCTCCCCTTCTCCCCACCCACTTATCTCTGGTTCCCCTCAATTACTCTTTGCTGGTCTAATATATGAGTTTCACAACCTTCGACCCAATCCTGGGTTTTGGTATATCCTCCACAAATGAGGGAAAACATTCAACTCTTGAGTGTCTGGGTTAGGCTCTCTTCCCTCAGCATGATTTCTTCCACTGCCATCCATTTACCTCAGTCATTCTTAATGAACTAGGCGAAGAAATTTGCCCTCCCTTGACCTTGGGTTGCTAGGTAATATTCTGGTCAACCCATTGAATTTTAATTCAAAAAAAGAGTGTAAGTATGTGTTGCTCAGTATGGCCCCTACCCCAGGACCCTCTCTGGAAACATTTTGGTTGTCACTGCTGAGAGTGCCCCTGGTGTCCAGCAGGAAGAAGCCAGGCATGCTGCTGGACATCCTGCGCTGCATGACCCCCTACCCAGGTCATCATCATCAGTTCGGAATATCCAACAGTAATGGTGATACTCTTCTTTTTCTGAAATGCTGGGTCAAGATTGTTTGGAATGTTTTCCATGTTTGAGGATTTTTGAATACAAAAAATGAGACTTTTGTAGGGACAGGCACCACATCTACACATGCAATTCTTCTACACTTCTTTTGCACTTATCCCTGCTGCCTGAAGGCAACTTCATAAATATTCCTTGTGCATCTACATTTTGGTAGGTATGAACTATCACAGGAGGTCAGGTGTGGATGTTTTAATTTGTGTCATCATATTGGCATCAGAAAGGTTTAGATTTTGTATTCATGAATTAGGGATATGAAACCCCTTCTGTTAAGGTTGGAACAGCTTTGATCACATGATACTAATGTGCCTCACACCTACTGTGCCTCTTCCACTAGGCTAATGTGCAACTTCCTGTTCTTGAGTAACTCATTCTCACTTCTTTTAAATTGCTCCATATGTGTGTTTGGGGTTCAGAGGGAGAGTTGGGGGCAGTTTTTGCTTAGCAGTTCTGTCTGGGACAAACTTCTTGAAATGGCATCAGTGTCTCCCCTGTGAAGTGGGCTTGAGCCATCAGGGAGGGAAGAATTTATGCTAATGTTACCATTGCCTAATTCCTCCTAGCTCATGGAAGGGACATGCTGTTCTGGGCACCATTCACAGTGCTTCTCAAGCCAGATTTCCTTAGCTCCTCCCCACAGCCCCAAGAGGATATTAATCATCTCCTTTACTTAATACATTAGAAACTAAAGACCAAGAGATTTTAAGCACCCTGCTTTGAAGTCACACCGCCAGTCCGTGGAGCAGTCAGGATTCAAGCACCACTTTTCAAGGATCTTGGATCCTGGCACACAGGGGACCCTGGTGGGGGAGCTCTGAACTTCAGGCAGTCCCTGAAAAACACCTTGGAGTCAGTTTACATATAGGAGAGGGAGATGAGACAGGAAGGTCCATTCATCCCAGTCTGTGTAGAAGTGTGAAGGTTAGGCTTTGTCATTCAGACTTGCTCAACAGGTAGCAGGGAGTTATAAAAGATGTATGAGCAAGGAAGATTTTCCTTAGAGCTGTACTTCAAGATGTTTTAGCTGATAGCAATAAAGGGTGGATATTTTGTGCTCAATCTGAAAAGAAAACTCCCTTCCTCTCTTCCTCCCATTCTTGTCCCATAAATTTTTATAGAATATATACTATGTCCAGACCCTGTTCTGTAAGATGCAAAATGAGAAATAAGTTAAGGAAAGTACTTACTTATATACTTGTGGTCTGGTGTGGGGATATATCAAAATTGACAGTCCCCACTGGTGAAATAAAGGCTGGAGAGCAATGGAAATTGCTCACCAGAAGTGATGGTCAGGAATGTCCTTTCGGATGGGAAGGCATTTGAGTAGAGAGCTGGAGGAAGGGAGGATGTATGCATGTGCAGGAAGGATGTACCTGGTATAAGGCTTTTCATAAGCAAAGACCTTGAGTTGGGTACAGAGTAGGAAGGAGACTGATGAAACCAGAGCAGAGAGGAGGAGAAGGAATATGGGGTCCATGAGAGAAGAGGGAGCCAGGCTATCATGCAGAGCCTCTTGGCTGCTGACATCTTTGGCTTTTGATTTGGGTAGGATGGAGCCCAGAGGGAGTTTTGAGCAGGGGAGGAACATGCAAATATTGGGGACAAAGCAAGGACACCAGGTCATCGGAAAAGAAGGGAAATATCTCCCTGTTCTTTGTAGAGCAAATATCATAAATCAAAATGATGTAACGAACAACTGTGGAATATTTAAGCAAACAATAGCTGAATACCTTTTCTCAGGGTTCATAGAGCATTCACCAAATATAAATGTTAGCAAATTAAAAAAACTGATACAATTGCTTGCATCTTTCAAGAGTATGGACACCCACAGAAATTAGATAAAAACATGGAGATTAACCAATACTCATTTGAATGATGGATGTGTTTCAAGAGAAATCAAGGGAGAAATTGAAACATTCATGCCCTATAATGGGACTATTGTTACAACATACCAGAACTGTGGCATACTATGAAGGCAGTTCTAAGGGGAAAATTTGCAGCTATGAGTGCCTACATACAAAAATCAGAAAAATCCCAAGTGAATAACCTAATGATGCATCTCAAGACTCAGAAAAGGAGATCAAACCAGTTCCAAAACCAGTAGGAGGAAGGAAACCATTAAGATTGAGGCTGAACACAATTTACTATTGCTAGACTATGGAAACGACCCAGATGTCCCTCACTGGAAGAATGGATCCAAAAACTGTGGTACATTTATACCATGGAATACTGCACATCAATTAGAAAAAATGATATTGCAGCCTTTGAAGGTAAATGGATGGCTGTAGAAGAGATCATGATGAGTAAAATCAGCTTAACCCAGAGATCTAAGGGTCGATTGTCTCCACTCATCTGTGGAGGTGGGGACTAGACCCTGGACAGTGAGAAAGTTGGTCTAGTAGCATGAGTTAAATCCAGATAAGATGTAAAACAAAAAAAAGATTGAGGCTGAAATCAATGAAATTGAGAAAAATATACAAAGTATAAATGAGAAAGTTGGTTCTTGGAAAGGATGCCAAGATAAATAAGGTCTAAAAAAGTAACCAAAAGAATGAGAAGAATAATGAAAAAAATAGATGAAAAAGGAGAAATCATCATGGACATCATAGAAATCCAGAGGATCATTAGGGATTATTTGAAAATGTACTCCAATAAATTAGAAAACCTAGATGAAATGCCTGCATTTCTAAATCAACTGGATGTAGCAAAAGTAAATCATGATGACCTAGAAAATCTAAAGAAACCAATTACTTGTAATGAGATAGAGTCAAAAATAAAAAGTTATCAACAAAGTAAAATTCAAGACCTGATCTTTTGTCAGCTGAATTATACCCAAATTTTAAAGATTTAATGCCAATGCTTCTTAAATTAGTCAATGAAATATAAAGGGTTAGAATATTTTCAAATTCATTCTGTAAAGCCCGTATGGCACTCATACCAAAACCACATTAGTAAATATCATGGAACCAAAAACTATGTATCAACATCCCTGCTGAACATTTGAAATTGGGCATGGATCTCATGTAAATCGAAGGAAGATCAGTAGAGAAAAAGGGCAAAGGGGTGGGTGGTAGGGGAGGGGAGGAAGTGCTGGGGACTTGATGTTGTATACATCCTAATGCTTCCATTTTTTCTCTCCCTGCTGGAAGCATGAGGGTAGATTTCTCAATTGAAATCTCAATGAACAATTTGTGTAAAACTCTCAGGATAACTGGATGTAATTAGGTGGAGGTGTGAGGAGCTCCAGGAGACAGGTTCTTACACTGGGGCTTGTAAGCTCTCATGCTTGACCACACTGCACTGAGCTATTTACCAATGGTAGTGTCAGTTTTTCTATTCAGACTTTCTCCAGCAAAGCCCAGATGGTCAGTCTACTGATGGTATGAACAAGGCAGCCACTCCAATTTTGGGAGTAGCAGTTGGTCTACCCATATGTGATGTAAGGCAATAGGCAATAACATTCCCATATGAGACTTGCTTCCTGAAACATTTGGACTAGTCATTTTGCAATATGGCCTTGAGTGTTGGGTTGGTTCTTTATCTTCAAATTTGATGAATGACTTTTGAAAAGAATTACCCAAAGCATGAGTGCAAAATAAGTGTATTTACTAATGTAATAGAAAGAAAGCAGTGTATATATCACGTAACTGACAACCTCTTTATAGTCTGATACTCACCAGTGTTTCTGTGTATTTTAAGGAGGAACCAAAAAAAATGGTGGATGCTTTAAGTTTGCTGATTGAAATTGATGTTACCTGCACACAGCATTTCAGTTCTGTTCTTTCAAGCAGGTCTCTGAGCCCATCTTACCAGCAATTGAATGATGTTTTGGCAGTGACATCATGTGATTAAGAGAGCTTGGGAAGTAAGATGCAAATGAGATAAAGGAATATGTATATTACCTTTGGAACTGTCTTAAAAAATCTGTTTTTGAATGCCACTTCTCAGCTTACTTCACCAGGGTTTTATAGAAACAGAATGCCCTTAAGTGACATGGTTAACTGGAAGTGTAAATAACCTGATTTTCCATGAACTCCGTTGAAATCTAAGTGCAAACTTTGTGCAAAACAACTCTTACATGGAAATTTCTACTTACAAAAAGTAGCCCATTTGAAACCACACAGAATTAAGTGTGCTGCTTGAAGTTAAGGGTGCTGGCACACGCTGTTGCAGTTCCGTGTTCCAACATTTCTCTGAAACGCATAATAATGTCAGTAGTGAATGCTGCATTTTCAGCATCGTAGAATCAGAAGGATTCTGAAGTAAGACACAAGTGTGGAAAAGAACTTTGAAGATTAAATTTGGAGGATGGTAATAAATTATGTTATGGCATAGCATTTTTCTTCTGGCTTCTAGTGGATTTTCTTATAGGAACAAAGTGTTTCATAAAATGCACAGGCCTCAGGGGCCCCAAAATAGAAATTTAACTGGGAGTGTTAAGAAACTTTGCTCACTGAATCCCATTGAAATCTATGCACATGTCTTTCTTGGGGAAAACCTTAGTTCTACCTTTGGTGATTGCAAGGAGCAGCCATTTTCATATTTCACATATGTTTGCAAATTGAAATCCTACTTCCAGGGACAGAAATAAACAAGTGCTTCTAGATAGTTTAGTGAGGACCAATCACCAAGGCGATTTGTGAATTAGATTTGCTGCTTGAAATTGAAGGTACCTGCACACTGGTTTCCATGCTGTTCTTACTAGGATTTTTGAGCACCCACACCAGCACTAAATATTAATGCTTCTTTTTCAGTGTCATTGTGAGAATCAGAAGGATATTTTGATGGAAGACTTTACTATGGAAAACAACACCTCAATCTTACTTTTGGAACTGTAAAAGAGTATTTCTGGAGTAGCATTTCTCTGCTGAAGATAACCAGGGTTTTCTCATAGGAACATAGTGATTATTAGAATGCAGAGGCTCGAAGTGTCCATAAGAAGTGTGTTTAAGCAAGAGTGAAAAGGAACTCCATTCCCTGAAGCCCCATTGCAACAAAAGTAACAAACCTCCAGGAGAAACTCCCCATGGCTGAGTTCTTGCTTGTGAAATACATCTATTTGATGGGTTCAGAGTAGTGGCTCAGTGGTTGGAGCACATGGCTGGCATGCACAGGGACCTTGGTTCAAACTCCAGCACCACATACACAATTATTTTTTGGGGAAATGAGGAACCAAATATTGTGGATATTGTGGATTAGAGTTGTTGTATGAAGTTGAAGGTGCCTTAACAGGTGGTTTTGTGTGCTGTTCTTACTCAGAGTTGTCTGCACACAATTTGGCAGCAAATATTAATGCTTCCTTTTAGTATCTAGTGAGAATCAGTAGCAGATTTTATAGTAAGTCACCTATGGGGAAAAATGCTGAATGTTACATTTGAGACATCTAAACACTATGTTCTGGATTAGCATTTCTCTGCTGGTGACAGCAGGGTTTGTCATAAGAACATTGTGATTCTTAGAATGGAAGGGCCCAAAGTTTCTTCAAGTTATCTGTTTAGGAAGAAGAAGAAAATCAGGTCTTTGAAGCCCCATTGAATACAGTGTAGCAAATGTCCTGGGGAAATACCCCACAACTGACCTTTCTGGCTTATAAAAAAAAGCCAAAAACAAAAACACATTCACTGAGGGGCTTGAGCAGTGTCTTGGTGATTATGGTGCTTATCTGGCATGCTCTAGGATGCCAGTTCAAATGTAGCACGTTGTATACAAGAACGTGTTTGAGCAATGTAGGCCACGTGAAAAACTAAATAAAATTGTCATTGTTCCTTTCTTTCTCTCACTGCCCCTCTCTTAAAAATCAGTAAATAACTGTGCCATAACTGACAATATCCTTGCAGTGTCTGACAATGACGTAGTTTTCAGTATTCTGAGGAGGAAGTGTCAAAGCCTGGATATTTTGAATTGTTTGCTGCTTGAAGTTGAAGGTGCTTGCCTTTGCACTGCTTTCTTAGAAATCTCCTTACACATCCATCTTGGTTGACCTGGGTATAAAAAGGTCCTAAGGATCTGTTTACCCAGGTTCAGATGTGGGTTCCTCACAGGGTCCTTGGACAAGCAATTGGAGAGATGCTCCTGAATCCAGCTTAGCCCTTGGGGAATATCTTCTGGGGAATCCAAGTGGGCTGCTACTATGAACCTCTTTCCCACCATGTAGGGCATCTCTGTTGAGCTTTTCCTCTGTGCAGTTTGTGTTGCTGTTTTGGCCCAATTTGAGTGTTTAGAGGCAGTTAGATGGTAGCAGCCAGAAATGTTGCTAGAGGAGAAGGATTCTCTTCAGCCATTTTCTTCCAGCCTAGAAGCAGGTGGGGATGCCCATTGCTGCCTATACCTCCTTCCTCCCTCTTCCCAAATTTTGCTTGCAATCTGTTTTTCTTCTCCATGTTTTATAATAAAGTCTTGTTATTTTTTCTCTACATAATTTTCATATGTTTTTCCTTTGTAAATCAAATGTGGAGAAAACATTGACTTGAATGAGTGGTGTTATGTGAAGCGAGCCTTGTTTAAAGTTTCCTAAGACTCAGCTAACAGAGTGTGGAAACCAGCACAAATTGATGTCTATGCGGGCTGACACCTGACCATTCGGATGCATTTTAGTGAAAAGGATGGTGCATAATTAATGATGAAAAAGTGTTGACTAAAATAATCCCATTTAAATGCTGCCTGGGCTGATAGGAAACACCTGGCTTGCTGCAGTCTGGTTTCCCATAGGTTGGGAATAGCAGCGGGATCTGCTGGAAGATGCTGGAGGACTCTCCTCTCAAATCTCCATGACAGATACCAGGCTGTGCACTGTGATTCCCTCTGGGCTAACCCTTTTGAGTTTCTTCTCATCCTGATCTTAATTCTAGGTCACTGTCAACTTCACTCCTGAAGTGGGCACTCTAGACCCCTACTTCCCAGTCACTAATGGCAAAAAGTTTAGGACACCAGTCCTTACCCACAGCACTGGCTCCACTGCCCTTTTCTGTCCCTAGATGAACACAGCTGGGATCTGTGAGTAACCTGTCTGGTCTTTCTCCTTAGGGAGGCCCACAGTGAGATGAGCCAGGAGCCCCCAAGCTAGCAAGATACTACTGTTTCAAAGCAGTGTTTAAAAAGGCAAAGTAATTGTGCAAATACATGATAATGGAATGTCCAAGTGTACCCTAGAACAGTACTTAAGTGTACTGAGACCTCATTGAAGGGTCTGCTCCAGGGCCACTTTGCAAAATCCTTGTCAATACTGTTGGACTCTTCCATCACTAATTGCATGAGAACAATCTCCAATCTAGGAGAAACCATGAGCAGACAGAAGAGGATCCCAGTGAAAAACATCTATAGCTGACTATTAGAACATGGAAAATTACAAGACTAGAAGAAAATATGATTTTTAAAATCAATGTTCCATGGGCTTGAACCAGATGAAAAAATAAATGATTCTCTCTTTGTCTTAAAAAAAATTCAGTGTTCCTTTGCAGCACAGAGGACTCTGTGCAGGTGCACTGTGGCTCATCTTCTGTTTGATGTCTGGATGGGAATAAATCTGTATTTTTTCCTTTACTTTTTTCTCAGCATCATCAATAATTGCACTATTGGGCATGGCATTGTTCTTTAAAGGGATGGAAGAGTTCCCAGACCTTGCAACAGTGGTGAGGGTGGAGAGATTGAATGAGAATGTGATAGGACAGGACAAGAAAGCTCCAAGAAGCCTGCAAGTGGTGCAGGAAAGGGCTAAGGTGCTCAAAGGAGGTAGAAATCACCTGCCTGTGGGGAAAGCTCCGTGGTGACCAACACACTGAAGAGCTGTGTCACTCTATGACACAAATGTGTCCCTGCTATGACGCAAATGTGTCCAAATGCTCTGTCTTCCCCTACTGCACCTGCTTAGTACTCTGAGGCCTCATGTAGTATAGGAAAGTCCTGATACAGTCTACATGCCTGTCCTCACACCATGAGCTCATGCTGTGCTGCCCTCTGCCTCTTACCCTGGTCTCCTCTGTACTCTGGCTGCCACAGAGGATTTTAGCATCAATGTCCTCTGCACAACACTTGCTCCCCTTCATTTCACCCTGTTCCCCTGTATGCACTTTCAGTTCCTCTTGATTTCAGCTCAAAATGCATCTCAAAAGACTAAGTCTGCTTGTTTTTCCCTACATGAATCCACCTGTCAGAAGCTCTTATGTGCCTCTTCCTGTCTCCTTTCTAGGCACTTCTGTGTGCATTTGTAAACACATGCTCTGTGTGATGACTGATTTGTCTCAACTCACATACTCTGTGTCATACACAGAGGGCTGGGACCTTGTCTGCCAAACCCTTTTTGCTATAGCAACCAAGAGATACTTCACACTTAAGAGCCACCCACCACTGGACCAGGATATTTATCTGATAAATGTTTGTGTAATAAAGGAGAAGGCATGGAAAGAGAGCTGTTTCTGGTTGGTGGCACAGAGCAAATCAAAGGAAAGAATTGGAAGGAGCCCCCCATTTGGAGCACCAAGAGGTGGTTCGTTAGATTAGAGCAGTTGATCTGATGTGAGTGAGCAAAGGATTTGCAGGCATTAGAAAGAGCTCAATGCCCAATGGAGAAACCCCATGATTGCAGACCAGAGGTCCAGGAGGCAATCACTTGTCCTTCACTAGATGTTAAAAAGTTGACAAAATTTAGTGATCAGGAAAAGAACATTAGGATTAGGCACTATTTTTGTGATTTCATCAGAACATCAAGACACAAGTGTGTGTCAGTCCTGACTTACATGGTAAAGCCTCTTGTTGAAATGGCAAATTAGGTTTACAGCAAATCACAAATGCTTAAAATAAAATTAAGTTTGTACATATATTGATAGAAAATCCTGTGTATGGTTTGTGCTGTTCGTGTGTGGGTTGAGCAAGATGGTCTTCCTGGTTCTGAGAGAGTGAAAGTGTTCCTTTTCCCTTCTGCTCTGCTCTGCTTAAAAAAAAAGGAGGAAAAAAAAAAAGGAAAGACAAAGTGAGCATAGGGTTCATTTTTTTTCTTCCTGAATAACTTGCTGGAATTCACCAGATTAGGTTGGAAATTTCATGGATTTCAAGTATAAATTATTTAAACCCATATTGGATCATTTAGATTTTCCATCTTCTGTTTTGGAAATTTGTGTTACCCCATGCAAAGGAGTTTTAGTGCTTTATCATGTTATGTGAGCTGTACAGAATACTCCATGAGTATTTGAATATGCCCTGTGATACTTACAGTGTTGGTTTTCATAGAGCTGGACTCACACCACAGTACTAACATTTGATTTCTTCTCTTCTTCTTGTGTCTCATTCTAAGAATGTCAGCCTTATTAATTCTTTCAGAGAATCCTGCTTGGTTTTTTTCATCACTAATGTTGCTTTTTAGGGGGTCATTTCACAAAATTGCTCCAGTTGCAGTTGAAGCTCAGTGCTTGCTTTTTAAAATACAGGGCTGTAATTTCTCAGCCTCCACTCTCTCAGTATCGCATGGTTGGCCTGTTGTGGTTTCCTTTTTATTAAGTTTTAATACTTCATAATTATCCTTATATTTTCTTTTGAAATCATGGGTTATTTAGAAACAGATTGCTGACTTTCCAAATGTTTTGGGATCTTGCTTTACAGGTAGCCCAGTATTTCCATGGCTCTAAGAAGAGGAATACAAGTCCACCTAGGTCCTTTCAGTGACGTGGCTCTTACTCTGGTTTATCTTGGAAGATCCTGAAAGGGGTTCAGAAAGCCTTGCATGACCTGGTTTAGCACTGAGGATGCTGTGTTGAACAGAGGGAAGGGTGTGTTGTTGTTCTAGGTCAGCGATGCCCTGACAGAGGTCAGAGTTGAAGTGGGATAAGTTGCCACAATCTGAATGGCTGAGGAAGTTAGCAACAACTAAATATCCCTGTAGATGGGACATGGTAGGAGAGAGGAGAGTGGACAGGAACACTCTGTGTGTTTTTGTTTGTCTTGCTTTGGAGAAGGGAGTTCAATATATACAAATGGATAGTTTTACCTCCCTATCTAAAGAGAGACCAATAGATTCACTTGGTAATGAGAATGGTATCAACTTGGTTAAAATAAGCTGCATCATGGGTGGAAAGGGTGCTGAGATTCCCTGGCTCACACCAAGAGTGTCTTTTTTTTTGCAGTTGAGCCCCACTGCATTGCTGTCCCAGCTGTATCCCTACTAGTTTCTGCTCTCCAGGATCTGGGTAACAAGGGACAGCTGTTTTTAAACAATTCATGTCTAAACTGAGAACTTGCTTTTAGGGTGTGACATAAACTAATACTTCAAGTGTTTTCAGATTTTTTTTTATTTTACTTTTTTTTTCTAAAAGACGGACAGTGAGAGAGAGTCAGTGGGAGACAATCAATTTATATTGAGTTTTTTAACTTGACTTTCATTGCTCCGACACTTAGTTGTGTACCTGGGTACTTTGGTTTGATCCCGTGTACTTGTGTATGGCAGGCAAGTGCCAGAACTGCCAAGCTACCACTCCAGCTCCGCTTTTCAGATATTTTAATTAGGAAGCAAGCACAGTGTAAAAATTGTGTATTAAGCTTGCAGCTTGAAGTTGAAGGTGGCTGCACACAATGTACTTGCAAGAACATCTCTCCAAAATACTAACAGCCATTGTGAGTGCTTCATTTTCAGTGTCAGTGAGAATTAGTAGGAGGTGCTCATGTGAGACTCAACTGTGGAAAGAGCTCTGAGTATTAGCAGTGGAATTGCTACAGAATTGTTCTTGAATGGCATTTCTCTGATATTGTCCCTAGAGTTTTCTGTTAGAAATATAGTGATTTCTTGTTTTGTTCCAAGGTGTACTAAACAAAAATGTTTAATTGTGAGTTTAAAAATACTGAGGTTCTTCAAACTCCATTTAAAAACATGTAGCAAAATTTTGGAAGACAACCTAGCTACAAAATTCCCTGCTTGAAAACAACATTCCTTTGAGAAGCACATACATGCCTCCAAACTGACAACTTGCTGACAGTATCTCAAGCTAAATATTGGTTCTAGGCAGTTTGAGGTGGAACCAATCACTATTTGAGAACTGTTTCCTACTTCAAAATGAAGGTGCCTAAACACAATGTTTAAGTTGTTTTCTTTCAAGGAGTTCTCTGCACATATACTAACAGCAATTTTGAAAGCTTTTTTTTTTTTTTCAGTGTCAATGAACAGAACAAGGAGCCTTTGAATTAAGCCTCAATTGTGGAGAAAAGTTTCTGCATTAACATTGGGCAGATTATTTCTCTGCTGCCTTCATTCAGGTTTCTGATAGAAACAAAGTGACTCTGGTAGTGCACAGGCCTTGAGGTGTCTCTAAGCAGAGGGTTGTTACCAAGAGTGAATAAGAAAATGGTCCCTCCATCTGAATTTAAAACTAAGTAGCAAAATCTTCCACAGAAAAGCCATAAATTGACCTATCCTGTTCCAAGTTACAGATATATACAAAGCAACAAAGAGCACACACGTCTCCACACTGACCAATTTCTACCGGGGGGTCACATTGACTAATGATTCAAGGCAGTTTATGGATGAAGCAAACAGTGTGGACAAGGTGAACTGCTTTCAATTCAAGTTTGCTGCTTGAATTGAAAGGTGCCTGCAAACACTGTTTCAGTTCTGTTCCTTCAGTTACTTCTCTGCACACACCGTAGCATTTGTGAGAAATTATTTAAAAAACTCATGTTGAGAATCAAAAGGAGTTTCTATAGCAAGAATCCACTATTGAAAATATTTTATACCAGCTTTGTAACTGGTAGAATAATATTTTTTGCAGAATGAAATTTTGCTGCTGCCTTCACAAGGTATTTTCTCAGAGAAACATAGTGATTCTTACAAGGCACAGTCACAAGGTACACCTTTGTACATGTTTAACTAGGAGTGTTGATAAACTGAGTTTCCACAAGTCTTCATGAATACTAAGTAGCAAACCTCCTGGGGTAACAAGTTAACACTGCCCTGTTGTCATGACAATGAAAAGTCTCTTTATTATCTCCCATGTCTACAAACTGACACCTTGCTTTCAGGGTGTGAAACTTAATAGTTTTTTCCTAGGTGGCTCAATAGAAAGAAGAAATGCAGTTGGAAATTGTGAATTTTGTTTGCATCTTGAAGTTGGAGTTGCCCTCACATACTGTTTTACTTCTGTTCTTTGAAAAAGTTCTGTGCACAAACACTCCCACCAAAAGTAAATGCTGCATTTCGGTGTCAAAATGAGAATAAGAAAGAGCTTCTAAAGTAGTACTAGTGAAATATATTTATTTAAAACTATTCAATTTCTGACTGGGAATGGCATTTCTCAGTGTACTGCAGCAATACTTTTTCACAGAAAAAAGCGATTCTTAAAACGTATAAGTCAAATATGCACCTCAGGGATTTGTTTAGCTGGAGTTTTAAATTGCCTTAGTTCTTGGTAGCCCCAGTGAAATATAACTGCAAATAATCTGCAAAACCCCTCTTGCAGTAAGTTTCCTGCTTATAAAAATAGCCATTTTAAAATGGTACAAGGGATTCCTCAGGGAAAGCTTGCTTCCAGGCGTCAGTCTAACTAGTGTTTTCAAGTACTTCAGTGAGCATCCAAGCACAGTGTGGCCATTGAGAATTATGTGAGCTGTTTGAAGTTGAATTTGCCTGCACACACTTTCACAGTTCTGTTTTCAAATCATTCCCTCCACACGTTAGTGTCAATTGTGAACGTTTCATTTTTCAATATCTTAGAAGCAGTAGAACTCTGAAGTTAGACAAACCTGTGAAAAAGAACTGAGTAGATTAAACTTGGAATGGAAAACCATTATGGTGTGCTATACCATTTCAGTTATGGCATCAACAGTGTTTTCTCATAAAATACACAGGCCTCTTGGTGCTCCAAAACAAAAATTAACCTGGGAGTACTAAGAAATTCAGTTCTGTCAATATCCACTGAGAAATGTCTGGCTATCCTTCCAGGGAATAGTCTCACCATTTCCCTCTTGTGATACAAAACACTTTCATTTTCTAATTTCATCTATCTCTGCAAACTGAAAACCTGATGTCATGGTCTTAAATGAACTAGTACTTGTAGATAGTTCAATGCAGAACCAAACACTGTGACATTGGGAATTTAAACTTTCGCATAAAGTTGAATGTGCCTGAAGAGCAGGGTCACTGCTGTTCTTACTCAGACTTCTCTGAATACCATTGGGCAGCAAATGTTTATGCTTCTTTTTCATATCTAGTAAGAAACTGAAGTATGTTCTGAATTAAGAGTCTCTTAATGAAAAAATTGTAAAAAATGGTGTCTAATAATGTTGGTCCTGCTAATGGATTAGCATTTCTCCTGGAGACAGCAGGTTTTACTCACAGGAACATACAGATATTTAGATTGAAAGACCCAAAGATATGCCGAAAACTATGTTGAAGTGGGAGCAAGAATAACCTCATTTCCCTAAGACCCATTGTGTGCAATGTAGCCAATCTTCTGGGAAACTGCCCAGACTGAGCTTTGTGGCTTGTAAAAAGAGAGGTTTCAAAACAGGCCATATGTCTTCTAACTGACGGCTTGCTTCCAGTGTTGGTAGTCACTAGTGTTTCTTGGAATTTTCAGGAGGAACCAACCAAAGTGTGGATATTTGGATTTAAGTTTCCTGCTTGAAATTGAACATAGCTGCACCCAAAGTTTCAGTTGTCTTCTTTCAAGAGGTCCTCTTACCACACATTACCAGCTATCCTGAGTGCAGTCAGGTAAGGAGCCATTATTTGTGCTTTCTTTCAATATCACAGTGAGAATCAGTAGGAACATCTGTTGTAAAACTCATTGTGGGCAAGGACACTCTGTGTTAATCTGTGATTAATGTGGAACTGCAGGAAAAATCTTTACTTTCAGCAGATTTCTGCTCATTTTCCATGGTTTTCTCATAGAAAGATATTGTTATGTTTCATAGGAATCAAGCTACTCTTAGAAAAAATGTTGACAAGGCATGTGAAGAATCAAAATGATTTCTACACCTATTCAAATCTAAGTTCCAAAACTTCTGTGGAAGCATTCTAAGTTTCAACTTTCTCTTCCAAAGAACAGAATTATAAATACTGCATAGATGTTTTCTTTTTGATGATTACTTCCAATGTCTCAAGGTAACTAGTGATCTTATTTGAGTGAGGAACCACTCTGGATTTTGAGAATGAAGTGTGTTGACTGAAATTCTAGATGAATGCATACAGTTTTAGTTTTAGTTTTCTCCCTTCAAGTACTTCTGTCACAACACATTACCAAAAATTGTGAATGATTTTTGCACAGTCCCAGAGATTAGAAGAGAGATCTAGTGAAGCAGGACTCAAATGTGGTAAAGCAGTCAGTCTAGTTTTGGAACTGTTATTTTTAGGAGTGTCATTTGGCAGCTCACTTCCCCAAGGTAATCTTGCAGAAACAATGTGACTCTTAAAATACACAGGTCCCAAATGGATCCTAAGTGAATTATTTAGCTGGACTTGTAAATAACATGCATTCCCACTAGCCCCATTGAAGTCTCAGTGCAAGTTCTCTGTAAATCTTCTTTTAAAGTGAACATTTTTGCTTGCCAAAATTGTCTTTTAAGAACTGGGGATATGTAACCTAAGACAAAATTTTCCAGTGTCTCGCATGAGTGTTTCCAGGTCCTTCACCAAGGGGCCAAGCTAGTTGACATTGAGAATGCAGTGTGCTCCTTGAAGTTGAATGTGCCTGCACACACTGTCACAGTTCAGTTTCATAACAGTTCTCTGTACAGTAATTAGTGTAAATTGTGAATGCTTCATTTTTTAATATCTTTGTGAGAATCGGAAGGACTCTGAATTTAGACACAGCTGTGGAAAAGAATCCTGTAGATTGAACTTGCAATTAAAAGGCAATATGGTGTGCCAAGCCATTTTTCTGCCCTGGTTTCAACAGTGTTTTCTCACAGGAACAAAGTGTTTCCTAACATGCTAATGTCTCAATATGCCCCCAAACAGAAATTTAAGTGGGAGTGCGAAGAAATTCAGTTCTCTCAGTCAACATTGAAATCTATATAGCTATCATTTGGAGGAAAAGCCCTACCATTGCCCTCTGGTTGTGATTGTGGGGCTGGCTGGTCATTGAGGACACCTTGCCATTGTGCACCATCTTTCTCTGTAATATGCTTTGTATGATGTCAACTTTTGTTTATTAGCATCTCACTATTTTTGTGTCCACTACTTTTGGTATTCACTAGATTCTTTCTGTTTGCCTCATCTACAGATTTACCATAGGAACAGTTTCAGTGCAGATTGGGTGTGCTCTTATGCATTTACTGTATTTTGGTGGTGGGAAGGAGATGGAACTTTCTCTTTTTTAGGAGTGAGAGAGAGAGTGTGTGAGAAAGGGCATCAGTTTAATTTTTCATCTGGACTTTGTTCTTTCCACTCTTAGTTGTGTATATGATGCTGTAGTTCAAACCCAGGTCCTTGCACATGCTGACTAAGCACACAGCCACTGAGGCACTGTTCAGCCTCCAGAGATAGCATGGCCAATGTGAAAATGAGGCTAGAGTTAACAAAGTGTACATCATGACTGAAGGAATTTAAACTGTTATTCCAAAAGACAGTTTTGAAGGCCTTAAGAACATATGTTGAAATCCCAATAAATGAAAGTCTATAAAGTGTGTTTGGTGGATGTTGAGTGATGTGGAGCATGATTTTACAACCAAGAATCATTTGTACAACTTCTGGTGAAAATATGTGTTATGGCACTTAGTGTATTGTAGAAGAGATGAAGCTAGGATGCATGAGGAATTCTCAGGAATTAGGTTTAATTTTGCCTCAGCGGGTCCAGATATATATTTTATATATATATATATATATTTTTTTTAAGAAAAGGACAGTGAGAGAGAGAGAGAGAAAGAGAGAAACAACATTATTTAGTTTTTCACATGACCTTCATTGCTCCAACACTTAGTTGTATACATGGTGGTGTTGGAGTTTGAACCTGGTTCCTCATGCTTGCCAATCAAGCACCGAAACCACTGAGCCACCGCTCCAGCCCATGACGTATATTCTTTAGTTGGTATTTGCTGTATTCTGATTGGTACCAGAGATTCCATAATATTCTCATTCAGAAAGAATTTTACATGAGGAGCAAGGCTGCAAGTACAGGCCATTGAGACTGACACTGTTACACTGTTAGCTGTCTCCAGGCTCCAAAGTGGAGGGGGAATGTGACTTTGGTGTCCCTGGATATCATCAGTCTCATGATGAGAGTTCTTCGTGCAGACATGCACACACATTCAGAAGCGTTTATGAATCTCAGGAATCAAAGTTGGGTTTTGACCAACAATAACTTAAATGCAATTTACATTTACCTTTAGCATTGGGAGTGACTTATTGATTACTTCATTCACTGTGTCTGAACAGGATTCTGTCACACTCACAGGCTATAGAAAATAAGAGAAAATCTGCTGTAAATTAAGAATGAAACAAATGATTGCCAATCTACCATTAAATCATAGCCTGTAATGTTCCAGGTAGCCTGATGTAGACCTGTACTGTTTTTCATTCCTATTTTTCTCATGCATGAAGGCAGAGCAGAGGATTTTGATAAAGCACATTACTCCTGAAGGACTTACAGCATTGAAAACAGAGCAGCTTAGGAAAGAAAGAGAAAGAAGAAAGAGTGAGGACACATAGGTCTGGACCCCACACCTACAAGCTAATTGCGTGGTGGGTGTGTTGAGGGAGGGGGTGGGTGCTTTCCCTCTTCCAGGTTGTATATCTCTCCACAGTGTGAATTCCATGCAAGCAAATTTAGAACAGGTACTGAGTGAGAAAATGTTTTTAAG
Source organism: Aplodontia rufa (assembly GCA_004027875.1). Lineage (NCBI taxonomy): Eukaryota > Metazoa > Chordata > Mammalia > Rodentia > Aplodontiidae > Aplodontia > Aplodontia rufa. Next base: position 4,068 of record PVKS010026430.1, on the reverse strand, counting down.
AAGCCAATATTCAGGGGGCACTCTCTGCCAGATGTCACTATTATTTACATCTTCACTGAGGAAACCTATTGAAATGATAGGCATATCTGGGCATTCAGACTAAAGATTTCAGTAATTGAATTTCCATTCCCAACTCTGTCTGTGAGAAAGTTACCTGCAATGACTGTTTTCTACAGCTCTTATTGAGCAACTAATCCATAGATGCAGGAAGACAACTGGTAGAAAGAAAGGGTGTGGAATCAGTGGGAGTGCCAGTGAAAGTCATTGAACTACCCAAATTCTAACACTATTGCGGGAGTGATGATGTATTCACAAAAACATTGAGCATTAGCAGTGCTCCAGTGGGGGTTGCCCACTGGTAAGCCATGCTTGAGGAGGAAAAGCAGCCTAGGTGATGGAACCTTCTTAGGTTTCATTACCTTCCCTTTTGTTGTATATTCCCTCCTTGTGGCCTCCTGCTGGACCTGCCAGATGGCCCTGGATGTTGGTGATTGTATTTGAGTGTGTGTTTGTGATGCTGGATCAGGTGATTCCAGGCAAGTGTTCTGCTACTGAGCTACATCCCATGTCATATAACTGCATTTTTACAAACCCATCTTAAAAACATTGCCATTACATGGTACTACAATAGTCTAACATTGCTGAGAATGTGTCTCAGAAATCCACAGCAGAGCTTAAACCAACAACTCAGGACTTCAGTAATTTCCTATGCTGGAATATCTGGGAAGGTGCACACGTTGGCTTTAACGTGGAAGTTCTTTGGAAAGGACATGTCTACCACATTTTAAAATGTCCAAAAGCCCTTCTACACAATTCTAAAATTCTATCATGAAAACTTTAATGAATAAAATGTCTCATTTTTCATCTATACAGCATTATCATGTTGACTTTATGACACAAGGAACACATTAATTTTAAATAGACTTATGAAAACACATGTATTTCTTGTCTGCTCTTCTTAGAGACATATCAGATGAATTGCAGTAAGTTGAGGTCTTTGTCAACAAAATCTTTTTCAAATAAAATATTTATCAAAACTTTTAGAAAGGGCTGGAGTGGTGGCTCAGTGGTTTTGGCACTTGTCTGGCAAGCACAAAGACCCAGGTTCAAACCCCAGCACCATGTACACAAGTGAGTGTTGGAGCAACTAAGGCCATGTGAAAAACTAAATAAAGTTGTTTCTCTCTTTCTCTGTCTCTCTCACTGTCCCTCTCTCTTAAAAAAAAAGAAAACCTTTTGGAAAAAATTGAAACTGTGACCCTTTTCCATACTAACTCATATTACTTGTCTTATGAAGTAACAAAGAATGTAATCCTTTTGCAAGAGTTGAATCCGAACTCAAGGAATCCAGATGTTCAAAGGACCTGATGGAAATCAGCTTTATTTGAAGAAAAATAAGTTGCTAATGAAAAAAAAAAAGATAGGTGACCTCAGCATAGAAAGGAATGTTCTCAAGCCAAGTTTTGAGATTTGGAAACTATGTTAGATGAACAATTTAGTGGACAGGGTGAAGAGCATCCCTGAGATGGACAGCAAGAATAGGAGTCCTGTTTGCTGAAGACAGAGGCTTGGAGGAGGGTGAAGAAGGAACACCAATGGAGCCCACCATCTAAAGGTTTAATGGGAGAGGAAAGGAATTAGAAAAGGAAAACTGCACTTGATGAATAAAGGCTGAAATTTCTGTAAAGTTGATACAAGACAACATTGGAGTATGAGTTCTAGTTCAAAACGTGAAACAGATTCAAAGAAAACCATGTGTGTTCACACACCATATACCACTGAAAGCAATGTATGAGGTGGAAATCTTGTTACCAAAAAAGAACAATGAAATCACACACAGGTTGTGTGGTGGATGACACTGGTCTTCTTATTAGGATGCACGCAGAAGCACGGACAGCATGATCCACCAAGTGCTAGAAGGGAAAGACTTGAGAAATTGTAGGTCCAGAGAAATCATCTTTTTAAAGGGAGGGTAAATGAAAGACATTTTCAGAGAAAACAAACTTTAAAACTCTGTTGGTTACAGGACTGGTTGTAGGAAATGTAAGGAAAGTTTCTACAGGCAAAGCAAAAAAGTAAAAGAATTTGAATCTTCAGTAAGTAATGAAAACCATTTGAAATGCTTATTATTTTATGCATGTTTGAAATAAGTGAAACTGACAAAAACATCTTGGAGAATATCTATGAATGATTCCAAGTGTTACTGTTTGTCACAAATGAAGTCAACAGGAAAGGACAGGAGTGCACAACCCTGCAGGGACCCTGCAAGAGGGGCCCTCCAGCCTACCTGGGATGACTTTCCTGAGCTGCCTGTCCTCCACCTCATGCTCTCCAGGTGACCTGGAGCTGCCGTTAAGCAGAGTGTTTCTTCTGTATTTCAATTAAAACCCTGTAAATAATAAAGTATGTGTTATTAAGAGGAAAAATTGGAAAAGTACAGAAAGTTTATAAGGATGATTTCAAAATGTGATTTTAAGAAGGAGTCAACAAGTAGAAAAGAGATTAGAAATTTACAGGTATGGAGATACATTTGGTATGAACATTAAAGTAAAATAAATGTTTCTGGAGAAAAAAGTATTTGTAGAGTAATGGAAATAAGTTACTGAAAGTCTACATAAGTCACAGAAAGTTTGTGGAAGGTAGATCTGAGAGTATGTATGTGTGATTAATCAAATCAATCGGTTGAAGTTATTCAAGATTTCTCTTGAAGTCAAAGAGTAACATACTGCAATATATCAGAATCTCATTCCCTCTGTGTTAAAGTAACCTGGTTTTCTTAAAACACTGATCTTCTGTTACCTGTCAAGAAAATTTTCTTGTGTTAGGAAAGTTAAGTCTTAAAAATTAGGGTTATTTATGTCTGTTTGAAAGTATTTTACATGGTTAGATCATAACTGGGTAACTAAATATAACTATTATTTGGTTTACTACAATATAGTTGACACAATAAATATAGGTGAACAGAAATGTGTATACATCTGATAACTATGCCTTTTCTAAGTGGTATATAAAAGTTTGTAAAAAGAAATTTTATATATGTTTACCTAGAAGGTGAACAACACCTGCTGTGTTTTATAGAGAATATCAATCAGTGAAGGCCACATAGCTATTTTAAGACCTGGCTTATCTCCATTTACCTTAACTAAGTCTATTTCTGGTTAATAACACTGTTTCTTAATTGTACAAAATTTAATGCAATAATTTGATTTTTGCTAGCCCTGCTAATCACATACAGACCTGTGACTCTTTTATTGTACACTATGTGTTCTAAACTTCACTTTGCAAAATAACCTTAGTGGGGCTGGAGCCGTGGCTCAGTGGTAGAGCACTTGCCTCGCATGCACTCCAGAACCACATACATAAAGGTTAGAAAAACTAAACCTAGATGAAAAAAATAAATAAAATCCAATCTCTCATTCTCTCCCTCACTCTCTCGCCCTTGAAAAAGTTAAACCTAGTTAATTTAGGAACATCTGTATAATTGTAATATTAGCCATTCATGTCCCTCTAGTATATGTATTTTAAAATGTACAACTTAAAAGAGTAATTTATCAAGGCTAAAATTATCTGTAACAATAATGTTCAGACTTATGTACAAATAATTCAGTATTTATGTCATTTAATATTTTGTGACTAGAAAAACATAAATTGTTCTCAACATGTTATATATAAAATTTTATGTAACTCTACACTGGGATGAAAATCTAAATGTATTTTGAAAAGGTAATAGGGAGAGTATACAGTGTTTATGGTAAGAGCTCTCTTAGCCTTTTTGTTTGATCCATGATTGAGATGTAATGTTGTACTGTATTAATTGATGCACAGATGCAGAAAATACTATACAGGAGTTTATAAAATGATATTTTCAAAGAGATAAAGATCAGCTCCAGAAATATATTTTACCTCAGGTTTTGTCAACAGCCTTTTCTCAGTTGAGATAAGATTCAGTGTCCCAACTTACTCTATGTTAGTGTGATTTCAATGTAAGCCAAATTCAGACTTATTTAAAATTAAAGATAAAGGATGGGTTCTTGTTATAAAGATTACTGTGATCTCAAAATTAACAGG
>PVKS010026429.1:0-28673 GCA_004027875.1 Aplodontia rufa | reverse complement strand
AATGATTATTGCTGGGAAATGGGATTAGGAGACCGCTTAATTATTTCCTCTATCATGGATTTCTATAATACTTTAATTTTTTACAGGAAGCATGCAATCACTTTTGGAATCAATAAAAAGATTATTTTTAAAAGATTAAAAGTAAATTAAATAGGTGATGTCATCCTGCAAATTAAATATTCAAATCAAAAGAAAATAAAGGGTACATTTTTGCCAACTCCTAGGGAAAGGACTGTCTCAGCATGAAATGCTCCACTGTAACAGGTGCTTTGTCTACTTCCCTCTGCCTCAGTCCTGCTTGCCTGTTTCACTGTATTGAAAATGTTAGGGTATCAGAGCTGGAGTGGTGGCTTAGCGGTTACAGTGCTTGCCTGGCATGTGTAAGGATGTGAGTTCAAACCCAGCACCATGTACACAACGAAGTGTTGGAGCAACAAAGGCCATGTGAGAAACTGAATTAAATTGACTCCCTCTCTCTCCCACTTTCCCTCTCTATTTAAAAATAAAAAAGAAAAGAAAATGTAGGGCATCAAAAGAAAAACCCAGGGATAGCATACCTATATAAATAATAGGTATATTTTAAGATAATCCCTTATGAATCAAGAGATATAAAATTTATTAAGTTACCTACTTGTTTAGTATGTTCATATTTATAATTTTCAGTTATGTATATAAAGGATTATCCAGTTCATTTTAGTTCTCAGATTAACCGAACCTGGATTATAGTTTTCAGTAATTTTTTTTTTTTTTGTACCGGGATTGAACCCAGGGGTGCTTAACCACTGAGCCACATCCCCAGCCCTTTTTAATATTTTATTTGAGACAGAGTCTCGCTAAGGTTCTAAGGCTGACCTCAAAATTGCAATCCTCAGGAGTCACTGAGATTGCAGTCATGCAATTGCCACTTATGCACTGGCAATAAATATTTGTTGAATGAATAAGTGAGGGCTGGCTGCCACACAAAAATACCTGTTTTGGCTTTCTAGTTGCCCCCTGTTGCCAAAACAGCTCATCTGAGACCAGGCGTGGACAAGGTAACAAGAAATGAAATAAGAAGGATTTCCTGAATGAGACAGATCAGAGGATTGGAGAACTTCAGAACCAAAAACATCCATAAAACTACCCAAGCTAACACCAATTTCTATGAGGAAACTTAGTCCCAGAGAAGGTGAGTCGCTCTGGGAAGTTGCTGTTTAGACGCAGAATCAGGGCTTAAACCCAGTTCATCCTTTCACACAGTATCCCTTCTTAACTGGGCTAGTACTCCCCATGAAAGTGCTGTCATTTAGAGGAAAAGGCAATCTTCCTTATGGAGAGGTGGCTCAGGTAGTGAGCAGGGAAAGGTTTACTCTAGTAAAGCTGTATGCTTTTTTAAATGTATGTCTTCTTAATCTATGTTGTTGTTTTCCAGCAGTGAATATTCACAATGTAAGCAGTAGACTCTGGGAGCATCTCAAGGATGCTATTATCATGACCCTTTAAAGATGGATCTGCCTCCCGATGCTTCTTCTGGTAGCATAATCAAAAACAAGTATAAATAAAGACTGTCAGGTGTCTTTGTGTTAACTTTGCTTTGAAAACAAGAATGAAACCATAAGGTAGAATATTGTCTCAAAACAAACTAGACAAGAATAACATTGTGAGATTGGAAGGATGATCCCCTTCTTGAAACAAGTTCTTTAATAATCTTTTTCTGCCCATTGGAACAAATTCCTTCTTAGTCATTATTTAATAGCACTCTCTCTGTCTTAGTTATAACAGCACTTATCACAGGGGAGATAAAATGCCAAAGCAGAAGAAAGGTAAATGACTGGAAATGAATGAGTCAAGCAGAGGCTGGCATGTAGGCAATGCCAACCAGGGAGGAAGAGGTGAACTCTGAGCAGTGATACAAATTCTACTTAGTTGGATTTACTTAGTGTGGTGGCAAATGTAAGTCTGTCATAATACATGAGATTTTTGTGAAATTATATTAAACAGCTGATGTTTTGTGAGAACTGATATTTTCCCCAAAGATTCTTGTCCATCTGAATTTAAGCAGACAAAATGGTGATTGATTCAACTGTATGTATGTCTTTTACTTAAACCAGGCCCAGTTAAGTCTTTCCCCCATTACCGTGTTCCACAGGGCAACCCCACACTGGCAGTTGGTTGTTAATTACATTTGATGTGCAGTAACACACGAGAGCTAATTAACTTGCATCAAAAAAGCTTTATTTACTTTGACAAATTAAACAAACTCATAAAGTGTTCAGCCACAATGGCTCTCAATTATCATGCAATCCAAGTAATGTGGTGCAAACACATTCTCAGGCCTCTCTCAGGTATCACTTCAGTCTTACAGCACTCTGCATATTACATTATGAATGGATCTTTTTAATGAATAAAACTGAAAGTCAACTGCTCTTTGTTTTGCTTTCTTTTGTGTGTGTATGTGTATGCATATGTGGGTGCCTATGTGTTCTCTAAAGGACAGCTGAATATGTTGGTTGTATTCAATTTCTTCTTTCTTATTTTTCCTTTCTATTTATTTTTTTTTAAAGAGAGAAGGACAGTGAGAGAGAGACAGACAGAGAGAATCAACTTTTATTGAGTTTTTCACATGGCCCTCGTTGCTCCAACACTTAGTTGTGCATGTGGGTGCTGTGGTTTGAACCTGTGTACTCACACATGCCAAGCAAGCACCATAACCACTGAGCCACCACTCCAGCCTTCTATATTTATTTATTTTTGATGCTGGGGATTCACTCCAAGGTCTTTTGCATGTTAAGAATACATTCAAACACTGAGATATACCCCCAACTTATATTCAATATTGTAATCTTTGCTTACTTCGCAATTTAATGGAATATACCTAGACATTAATTATAGAGCCCTCATAGCTCAAAAAAAGGAAAAAATCATGCCCCAAAATCCATGCTCTGTTTGAAGCATTTTTGTCTAAAATTGATCTTCAAATTCTCCTTCTAAAGCTGCTCTTGACTCTTTAATAAACACATTACTCCATGATGACTCAAATACAGGCAGAATAAGATAGTTCCTTTCACTTATGGTACAGTAAGAGGATAAGTTTTAACTCTCAGCCAATAAAAAGCAAAAGAATAGGGATCTTTGGGGCAAGTTTGATTTGTTTGTGGTTTTCTGTTTGTTTTTAGAAAAACTAGTTATAATTTCCATTTTATTTTAGAACAAGGTCTAAAATTAATTTTCTGTTGAAAGTATTAGGATAATATGTTTCCTTTATTTGTACTTAATTTTTAAATAAAAAAGATTTGAGATTGGTAGTATGTTAAAATGGAAATAAACAATACAGCTCAAAACCAGATAAAGAATAATAGCAATTAGCTCTACTGCTAAGTGGCCAAATCAGGACTGTCTAACTCAAACACCAGAATACTGTCAACAAAGTAGCTATTCTGATTTAGATATGAAGTGTGCCCCAAAAACTCTTGTGTGAGATAATACAAGAGTATTCAAAGCTGAAATGATTGTATTATGAGCAATGTAACCTGATGGATGGATTAATCCACTGGTATGGATTAACTGGATGGTGACTGCTTGCAGGTAGGATGTGAACAAAGGAAGTAGGTCACTGGGGGTGTGACTTTGGGGTTTTTATTTTGTTCATGGTGAACAGAGCACTCTGCTCCGCTGCCATACACACACATTCTTGGTTGCCATGTCCTGTTTTCTTCTTCCACATCCTTGTGCCATGCTGTTTTTCCTCACTGGGACCCAGAGCTATGGTGTCAGCTGACCAAAGACTGAACCTCTGAAATCATGAGCCCAAATAAACTTTTCCTCCTCTAAGTTGTTGTTGTCAGGTATTTTAGTCATAGTGATATAAAACAGACTAATAAAGAAATTGGTACCAGAAACCTTTGGAGCTGGTTAGTGGGAGGAATTTTGAAACATTTAGAGATGAAAGCTGGAAAAGCTTTAGAACGTTGTAGGTAGAATTTAATGGGAGATTCTGGTGGGGGCTCATAAGACCAAAATGCCAATAAGATAATGGACAGTAAATACTGGGCCCTTGAGATTCCAGAGGTGAAGGAGGACTCTACTGGAAATTGGACTGAAGGCCATTCATGGTACTTCTGGAAAAGAAGTTGTTTTACATTTTGCCCATGTCCTGAGTCTTTCCGAAAGGCTGAACTTATTTTATTTTAAAAAAGAACAAGAGTGAGAAAGAAAAAGAGTTAACATTTTTATTTTTGCATCTGGTTTTTGTTTTCCCTCCACTTAGTTGTAAATGTGTGCTGGGGATCAAGCCCAGATCCTCATGCATGCAAATGCTCTATTGCTAAGCCACCTCTCCAGCCTCTATGAGGCTTAATTTAAGAGTAATGGACTTAACTAATCTGGTGGAGGAAATTTCAAGGCAGCACATCATTCAGGCGATGGCATGGATAGTACTAGCAGCTTTCAGCCTAGTTTACTATGATCATCAGGAGCAGAAAGACTTGAAAGTTTTGCAATTTGGTCAGAAAACTCCAAGTACACATAGGACTAAAGAAGGTTAGCTTTTAAAGACATTACAGCCATTAAAGAGATGCTAAGTACTTTGCACAGAAGCAGTAAAAAAGATGACTTGAGAATATCTTGGAAATTGACAGGGCCACACCTATCTGAAAAAGAGACAGGGCACCCTCCTTGCACAGGAAGACCTAGAAAGTTTTTTCACCATGCTCAGTCACCCAAGCATTCAGAGGCTGCTGCAGCCATAGTCTCAGGAGGCTTGGCTACTGCTTGAAATAGCAGCAGACCTTGGCAGCAGCCACATGATGCTGGTTCTGCAGGAATGCAGGGTACTAGAGTTAGGGGTCATGGAGGCTTCCATTAAGATTTCAAAGGAAGGCTTGGGAGACCAGGAAAAGTGTAGCACAGTTGGAATTCCTACAGGCAGGCCCTTGCAAGAACTATACGTAAAGATGTGAAAAGGAGGGCAGCATTGCAGTGGAACCCTCTAAGATTAAGAAAAGCCAGTAACATGGAATGTCTGCCAAGGAAACTATAAGAATGAAGCAGAGTGAACCAATAGAGAGGCCAGGTGAGTTGCAACCAGAAATGTCATAGGGATAGAGCTACACAAGCCCTTTAGAGAGAATTGCATGATGCCATGTACCCCAGATGCTGAACATGGCACTATAGGACTTGTTTGCCCAGCTGGATTAATGTATGCTTTGTGCCATTATATATATACTGATCTTGGTTCACATCTAAGCATTTGCCTTGAGTATCAGATAAGATTTTGGACTTAGACTTTTGACAATGTTTTAATTGTTAAGACTATGGGGCCTTTTAAAAATGGACTAAATGTATTTTTCATTGTAAGATGGACATGAACTTTTGGGGACCAGGGTTGGAGTGTTATTGTATAGACATAAAGTGTCTTCCAAATGCTCATGCGTGAGACAGTGAAAGAACGTTCAGAGGTGAAATGATTAGATTGAGCACTGTGACTTAATCAATGGGTTAATTCACTAATTTGGATTAATTGGGTTGTGACTGTAGATAGATAGGATGTGACTAGAGAAGTAGGTCACTGGGAATGTCGGTTTACATTTTGTCCTTGGCAAGTGGAGCTCTCTGTTTCCTGGCTGTGACCTGAACAGTTTTCTTCTACCTCACCTGGGGTCCGGAGCTATGAACTGGTCAGCTGATCATGGATTGAACCTCTGAAACTATGAGCCCAAATCATTTTTTCCTTATAGATTATTCTTCTCATGTATCTTGTTCACAGCAAGGAAAAGCTGACTAAAAAAGTAGCTTTTGGAAAGTTATTGAACTCTCACTTCCTACTCTGCAAAATGTGATAACATTTGAGACAGTGTTTACGAAGGGGACTCACAATAACTTTAAATGAAATTTTAAGTTGTTGATGTCATTATAACATTTATTGACTGTCCTCTCTGCCACCCCCAAATTCATCATAAAAGCTTGCTAATACTTCAACAGTACAGTTATATACCTACTGTCAGTAAATGACAAAGGAAAAGAATATTTTGAAAAACAAAAAGTTTTTTATCTACATAACATCTTAGGTGACTAGTGTCTCTGGGAAAGCTAATTACTCTGAGCATTTTGAGTAAAGAAGAGAAGCACTGAGAAATAGGAACATGTTCTAGGGGAACAGCTTGCTCTTTAATAAGCCTACCATTATTTCCAAAATTCAGCCATCCTTGAGTCCGTTGCATATTCCTCTAAGAGAAATAAAGGCAAAAATTTGCCTTAGAATTGATCTCTTTTAAAACTAAACCAGAGTCACCACTACAAATTTATCCAAGGGGCATGCTTGGTCGTCCTCTTGTTTAACTTCGATCCATAAGGAAGCCATGCTTCCTAGAGATGGTTTGGAAGTCACCCTCAAGACAGGATGTCCCATTTCCCTGTCCCTTGAATGTTGACCTTGATGAATTAGCTGAAGTCTGCAGCTGACGTCCAGAGTTACTCTGTTCCTGAAGGACTTTTATCCTCATTCTGCTCTGGACAGACATCAAATTCAGGGGGGGAAAAGGCCTACCAATAACGCATTGTATTTGGCAATAGTTCACAGCAGGAACTGGTAAAGAAATCACAGTAGGGAATGAAGCTGAGTGTGGGCATAACAAAATGTCCTTTATTTATAGGAGCATAACCTGTAATATGCAATTTCAACGTTGAGGTACACCAGAGTGAGTTGAAAGGGCTGCTGATTCTGTAATGAAAACTTTAAGTGATTCCGAAGGTCTAGGGTCTTTAGCACTTAGTAATTATTATGTGCTAACAAGGCAGTGTGATTATTCTGTCTCAGAATATTCATACAAATCAGTGGCACACTTCTACCTTTGCCAATATTCCTGTCCGGGGCACTGTAGTTCACAATGTCACATAAGTCCCCTAATTGAAAGGATGACTAAATAAATGACAATTTTGTTTTTCACCTCCTGGATTCTTCATAAACTATATCTCACTTAAATATCTCCCGAAGACTTACAATTCACAGGAAGAATTCATTTTCTCCCAGCCCCCTGCAGGACAATTATGAGATAATGTGAAAACAAAGACTCAAAACAGAAAACCTGAAATAAATCATTTGTACAAATGGAGAGATACAACTAGTCAGATTGAAACTTATAGCCTAGTCTACAAGGAACAATCTTATCACTTGCTACCCATCAGGAAAGATAGGCACATAAGAGGCTGACCAATTTATTATAAACAGGCATTTTTATGCTAGACTGATTGCAGAGATGTTACTATAACGGAGAATTCTGAAGAGGACATTAAAATACAGCTACAATGCCAAATGGAGCAGTTGATTTTTTAGAGCTTTATTCAGTCTGAACATGACACTCCCTTCTGCGTATGGAAGTCCATGGGTGGCCATTAAATCAAACTGAGCATCTTACAAGCCTATTCATATTGACCAGAGTATGGTGGCTCATTTAACCAATTCTGCAAGTGCATATTTCAGAGATCTGGAGGAGATGTAAAGGCCCTTCTAACACTGTTCAGGGCTCTTCTTGATTACAATGCTCCCTGTGGGACCACAGGAGTTACTCACGACCCCCATTCCCCATTTCAAGTGTTAAGAAATCCTGAACCAAGCAAATGACAGTGCATTTTTTTCTGTTCACATCCCTTCACTGAGATTCAAAGAAGTCAGTCAAATCAATACCAGCTTGTAATTTCCTCCTGTATTTTAGGGGTGAAATGATAAAGCAACCCCCAAATCTCTATGATTCTTCCCTACTTCTCGGCATAAAATTTTCTATGACTGTATTGTGAAGATGTGCCTTGAGCCACAGTGGACAATCTGACTTCTCTTCTCAAGGAACTGAGAAGTGCATGACTCTGGCTTTTCAACTATAAGAATCTTATAGATTCTTATAAGGACTTCTACTACTGATGAAGCACAAGTTGTCAGTGTTCTTTTCATTAGAAAATTCCAAATGAGATGGTCCGCCCAGCCTGAAACTTCCTTGAAGATCAGAATAGGAATTCCACTATTCTTATTTTTGCATCATAATAGGAAAGCCATGTCTTACTCTACAATTACAACTACACTGATTGTATTTCAGGTGAGATTGTAAGAGTAGAAAGGGAAATGGACTGGTTTGTTCATGTTGAGTGTAACAAAGCAGAGGAGTACAGTCTCCACCAGAGAATCACAGCAAGAGAATACACGTCTATGCCATGCTTGCAGCCACTGTTGGACTCATTTGGGAGATGCCTTTGAATACTGTCAGTGATTGAATGATGTAGTCATGATTCAGTGAAAACACCTTGAATTCATTGATTAGCAATCTGAATGAATTCAATAATGAATCGGTTATCCTGGCTAATTCATGTTCAGAAAAAATCGATGGGACTATAATGTTCCAACTCATTTTCTTGTGAGGTTCCGGAACTGATTCTGAAAAGAGTTAGAAAACGTGATTAAGGAAAAAAAAAGTTATGCACCCACACAAATGTCTGCTTCTTTGCAAAATATTTATTTAAGGTCTTATATACTTATTAAAAATTGGCCAATGACCAAATCGAAGAGTACTTTACAACAAATAGGCACTGGTCCGTACAAGAGTCATTGATTGACCACCAACTATGAGCAGTCAGACATTGTGTTAGAGTGGGAATCAAAGATGAAAAAACATAATGCCTGCGGAGATCATAACACAGGACGTGCGGACATGCACTATCGTAACGTGGTTGAAATGGGGGAGAGTGGCACAAAGTGCAGGGACAGTAGAGTACTTATGGCGTGCTTAACAATGATGGCAAATGCATAGTGCCTTCTATGTGTCCGCTCATAGTACATAAGTTCGCTCATTTAATGCTCATAGCGTGTGGAGTAAACTGCAAGACCTCTGAACACAAAAGTTTTGCTTTGTTTCTAAGCTGAGACAAATGTAAGTTCGCGAATCCTCGCTCCCAGCAGTGTGTCACACAGAAGCACTCACGTCAGCAGTTTTCAGGTGCCAGGTAAGATGACAAGGTTGCTCTTCCCGCATTTGGGAAAGCATTAGTCTCCAATCGTAGGGCTTTAGCCCTCCGCTGTGGTCAACGGGCATGTCCGCGAGTGCCCCCTGGTGGCCCTAAGGCGGCCGTCTCTGGTTACGCTCAGCTGCACTGTCTCCCACCCTGAGGTTGGCTGCTTCCCATCCCAGAAGTGGGGAGGAGAAAGCCCATCCCGGTCAGCGCTATCCAGATGAATATCTGGTGTCTGGGCTGTCCTGGGAATCCAAGGCCACCCACTGACTTCCCCTAAGAGGACTAGACACTGTGGCCTTTGACTCAGCCTCAGCCTTCTGCTAAGGGCCCCTGGTCTAACCGTGAGAACTCATTCCAGTCCCAACCAAAGCTTGTTTGTACAGTTAAATGAATAAATTTGTTTAAACTCAGTTGCTGACTTCTTACCAGTCTGTGTTACTAAAATACCAAAGAATAATTATAATGGGATTTCTTTCTGGCGATTTTTTTGTCTGCTGTTACATTTAAATTAGACTGAATTCCACTGTTTGAGTGCCCTCTGACAATGTATTTTCTCTCAGCTCCATGACTGTTTCATCACTCCATACTCACTTGACCTAATCGGCATCGTCCTGCGCTCTGAAATGTTTATACTGTTAAATGAATTCTTAATCTAACTTTTACAGCATTCAATTTCAGTTTCATCAGCTATCCACAGTGTAATATCTAATGTTTTAAAATAATCTAGACAGTTAAAAAAAGGGGGGGTGGGGAGGGGGAAGAATCACTGTGTTATGAAGCAAATGATTAATTAAAGCAAATTAGATTCTGGCAGCTCTTGCTATCATTATCATGTGTTCCCCAACTAGTCTAATAAATCTTTGTTGAGAATGTGTGCATTCACAAGGTTCAAGAGTCACCTGGGAAAGGACATTATTGACTAATATTTTTGTATTAGTGTTACTTTTATTTCCTATTACCCTAGGGAATAACAACTAATATTTTTCAAACAGAATGCATTCATGACTCGGACTTTGCACACTCTTCAAGGGTAGGTTTGAGAGAGGACAGCATACCCAACGAGTTCTCTATATATTACTGGAGTAAATTATAGCACCCAATAAAGCTCATGTGTTGGCAAATGCTCACAAATCTAAGGAAATACTATCCTACGTGTGCCTGCTGCATAATGCTGTCATGGCTGGGGCGCAGACCCAGGGTTTCAGCAGCTGCAACCTCTAAACCATGCAGCACAGAGAACAGCTCCACTCTCCTGTTTCTGAGGCTTGCCTGCTTTCCTAGTATCTGGCACTTCCTCATTGAGGCAAGTAACAATGCCGAAGCAAATAGCTCTCTCAATCCAACCAAACTGCTGCCATGCAAACTAGACAGTCTTTGCGTTGTTTCTGAAGGCACAGAAGGGAGAAATTGACAGCTCTTTCAAGAAAAGGACCACATACTTGCCTTTATTTAGACTATTCAAAGTGCTGTCACTTAATCAACCTTTAATCATTTCTTTCTAATATCAACTGTTGCATATTTTGACTTCATACTACTTATAGTTACTTTGCATTTTTAATGTATATTTCTACAACTTTCCAGTTGCTTTACCTCTAGCTTAGCTAGTTGGGTCCTTTTTTGCCCCAAATCCTGGCAAACGCCAGTGTAAACTATAAGCTCCATTCTCCGTGGTCTTTAGTCATTGCATGTCACATTGTCTTAAAACTTATCAAGACAAGGCACAGATTTTATTTTAAGTCTGAGATATTGTGACAGGAAAGAAACAGTTTTATAACAATAATACAAGTACTAGGAATATATTTATTTGAGGTTTGTTAAATAAGGGGGAGGGCGAGAACATAATCCCTCAAAGTGCAATTTTACATTGTAATAAATAATCCCATGCCATTAAATATTTGTGCTGGTTTGAGACAGGGTGCCCCATAAAATTCTAAGATATAGTTGAGTGGATTAATATGCTCCAGACAACTCAGGTTTCTCTATATGGTTAACCCCTACCCCCAGCCACCAATAGCTCTGTTAATTTTGAATGTTAAGTGATTTAGGTATAGGCACACGCATACACACACACACACACACACACACACACACACACACTAAACGTATATTTAAATATGTGCATGTAGATCTTCCGTTTTGGCCCTCTTAACTGCAGATTACAAAGTGAGTTGCGATTACCCATCAGAGTAATTCCCTCTACCCACTCCCTCCTCATCCTCCCACCCTCCGCACTGGAACGGTTTCTCTTTTCCTGGGGCTCCTTGTCAGCTTTCTGCAGCAGATTCCTGATTCCTCGGCAGAATGGAAAACAGCTTCGAGTGCTGCTCAGTGTGGAAGCACATCCCCACAGCCCCGGTATTTTTCCAGACAGTTTAAAAATGTTCCAGTATCGCATGAGTTAAAAAAAATTCCCCCTGGAAAAGCTAATTATTGCATGCAGATACTTCTTTGTGTGATCAAGGAGGGGACAATTTAATAGGCTCTGTAATACAACCAAGAACAAAATTGCTTTAAAGGAAGTCTCTTGTTGAGTGACAACTCTGTTGCCTGAGCCAATTAGGTCCCAATAAAGAGTGTTGAATTGGCTCCTGCTTTCTCATTAATTATGTTCTGTCACAGACATGGGGCTTGATTTAGCAATTTTGTATTACATTAAGATACTGAAAGGCCGGGAACAAATGGCTCACTCTGATAATAGGCATTCTCTACACGGTGTGACATTTACTATCCAGCTGTCCGTAAGGCAGCCTAGCACTTCAGTTCAGGGGTTTATTTGTCATTGCTTCAAAGGGACACTCAGCTTTTCACAAAAAAAGAAACAGAGAGGCTAATAGATAGGACAAAATGTACTGCTGATATGCTTTATTAGAGATAGGATGCTAGGGTTTTGCTAACAAGCTCATCCGTTGGGACTCAGCCGAGTTTGCTGCCAATCATCCTACACACAAAGGCTCACTAGTTAACAAGGAGAAATGAATTACAGACACTTATTCTGCCGGTGGGATCACAAATACACCAATCTGTGAAAGAGGCACAAACTCCAGAGACAAACTACATATTTGTCAATAACCTCCTAGAAAGAACCCTAGTAATTCTTTGAAGACCTTTGATTTAGCTTCCCTCTAAAATGCATGTATAGGAAATGTTTTAGTTACCATGACATTCTTTCTTTGTTATTTGTACAAATTTTCATCACATTAAAAACAGAAAACTGAGGAGGTCTGCGAATGTTTTAGTAGGTATCTATACACTACTTTTCATATCCCGCCACAGGGAGCGGCTGCTTTGGTTATTTCATTAAGAACAACAGAAAATTAAATCTTTAAACTTTAGATTTGAGCTGTAATCCACCAATGCCATAGGAAACAATCTATAACTCTGAATTCACTGTATATAAGAAGTAAGAGAATAGGGTTAGGGGTCAAATGAAAACCAGGTTTCTTTCGTAGAATAATTATCTGGCTTTTAAAATCATAAATAAATGTGTATATGAATATACACATATAAAATACATAGATGAATTTATAATATATAAACATGAACCTACATCAGTGTCTCCATATATTAAACATAGCAAAACATTTTATGCATCGTATTTCAGAACCTGAGCTGAATATCTGGCCAAGGCCTGGATGAACATTTTTGTCATTTCTATTATTTAAACATTGTCCTCTAAATATTTCACAGAGAAGAGTCTATTGTTGATTACAAAAAAAAAAAAATCCTTCAATTCAAGCTTACCTACTGACCACATGAGATTAATCAAATCTGAATATGCCATTTTCAGGTTAATTACAAAACAGCTCTCCAAAATAGTTCCTAGAGACAAAACATTGTTCATCTGATTACGAGCTGCATCCATTCACTTAATTTATTCTTCCCACCATTTTGGATGAGAGCAACTTGTGGCTCAACTATAGAAGAGATGAAAGGATAAAAAGGATTTATCAGATGTTCTTTCCTCAGAAGTTCAAAGGATGTGAAGATCTATTGGGCTCAGTTTGATTTTCAGAAGGAACACTCCATCTCTCCATCTCTCCTGATTTTTCTTTCTCATGAAGCTCAAAGTGTCCTCTACCAACTGGCAAAGGCACCACAAGGAGCAGCATATGCCCATAAGAAATCTTCTTTTCTTGAACAATTCTCCATCTTGGATCCTCTGCAGCCTCTGTGTACCTCTCCTCACATGAAGTTCCTGTGAATTTAAGATCCTAAATAACTCCCTGTTGATCTACTAATCACTCCAGGGAAAGGAAGCCATGAAGCAGAGATATAGAATGGCTGTTTGCTCCAGATGCATGTTCAAAACACCCCTTTCTTGTTTTAGCCTTCATCAACAGAAAGAAATGGGCAAAAATAATTTATTGGAAGAAACAACTGTTACCTAATAAAATCCCTAAATAGGTTTTCCAACTTTTCAGTATCAAAATACAATTTTGATAAGGCACATTCCAAATCATCAACTTCATTTTAAAATAATGCCTTAAATATGGAAGAGAAGAGAAAAACAAAAATCATGTTAAATCGTAGTGTTGATTTTTTCATCTCCTCACTCCCCCAAGGAAACATCATATGCAAGAAAGCACTTGCTCTTAATTTCTCTCGACACCAATAATAGTCATGAATTGCATATTTTTAAAAGTACGTATTGAACACAGACCTGGCTAGAAGAGCTTACAATCTGGTGGAACCATGAGATTCTTTTTTCCCCCTCTCTTTCTCTAGAATTTGCTGTTTCTATTTTAGAAAAAGTCTTTGCAATAAATAGTATACATAATGGAGGCAAGAATCATTTTATCCTCACTTAGCAGGAGTTTTATCTTCGCTATTCAGGTACTCTGTAAGGTTGAAATCTTTCAAAAGCCTCAGCCCCCCCCACCCTTAGGCTGAAGCAAAGGTATTTATATAGACATTAAGTATTTATGCAGCAATTTATACTTTCAAAGCCCTTTGTAACCATTCATTAGTTCATCCAAATAACTTCCTTCTGAAGCAGGTGAGTGCTTTGTTTCCCAGGCACAGAGAGGTGACTGACATGCTGCACGGAAGACTTAGGTCAGGCATAAAGAAGGATTGCATGGCAAAACAGGTCTCCTGAGGGTTCTGTGGAACCTTCTCTTCTGTGAGTCTTTAAAAATAAGTTGGACCCCTAGTGAAATGCTTCAGTATGATTTGTCGTGGTTTATCCACAAGCACAGGAACTGAGTGGGTGATCCTGCTCTCACAGTCCTAGCTTTCTATACTCTTGGGATATTTACACCCACAAGAAATCTCAAGAGAAAGCTAGAATTCAGAGGATAAGCCTCACATCTCTACCTAAGGGATCAAGTCTGTCTAAAGTAAAATATTATGCAGAAACATTTGGGGAAATAGTCTTTAAAAGCATTTCCTTAGAATTTGATTCCCATCACCCTCCCAAGGCAACAGTGTGGAGCACAGACCTCATGTGCATAACTATGTTCATCTCAAAACCCCCAACTTTGTTACATTCATGATTTTGCCACTAATTCTACCTTTCTCTCATAATGACTGTGGTAACTCAGTTCCAAAGACAGCCTCCAGTTATCCCCTTCTTCTTCCACTCAGCATACACCTGTGGTCTGTGGCATTGGGGCTGCCTGGTGAGTGCTTTGACCAGGATATGTGGAGAAAGTGGTACTGTGCCAATTCTAGGTTCAGTCTTTAAAAGAACTGATGATTTCCTCCCCCTCTCTTTCGGAATGCTCACTCTGGGGATTTTGTCTTGGGGTCCTGAGATGCCATGTAAATAGTCCAGACTCCTCTGGGGCAGAAAGACCACTTGAAACCATCACATGGAAAAATGCTCAGCCACCAGACATGTGAATGAAGAAACTACTTTGGATGTTCATCCTTGTCAAAGCTTTAGAGGACTCCACCCCTGGCTACAATTGGATGGTGGTCTCATGAGAGTCCTCCAAGTTAGACTCCAGTTGAGCCCAGAACTATGAAAAGTGGATTGTCACTGTAAGTCATCATTTTGTATGGTTTAAACTAGATAGCCAGAATAACCTCTTTCAGTGTTGTTTTTTTCATTCTTCATGTCTTCACACAGCTATGTGAGAAAGCTAGACTCTGAGATAAGCTAGGTTACGCCAGGAGAACAGGGATACCAAGACAGGACTCAGTCTTGTAAAACCTTGGGAAAGCAATCTAACCTCTTTAAGTATCAGTTTCTTCATCTATAAAATGGAACTATTAACATTACCTCAGAGGAATGTGAGAGTTTAATGAGCCAATGGATTTTTAAATATCAAACATAGTGCTAGAACAGGCAGGTCCTCATTAGCTGAAAATATTTGCATTTATAATTGTTCTTATCATTATTAATATTGCTTATACATTCACGACTCTCTTTTGAATATCTGTTCAAGCCACAAACTATTGTCCTTTCTTACACTTTCTTCAGAATCATTACTGCGAGCATCCAGGAGACATGACGATCCCACCCCTACATCATAGCTAACTGGACTAGCAGAAAATTCACCTGAATCAGGCCAAGCAGGTTCTTAATCCTTTCAAATAAAAAATGACTTTTGTCTCTATGTCTAGCTGCAATGAGAATGACTAGGAGGGGAGCCAAAAAAGTCTCCAACTCCACCCTGTGGATCAAGAACAAAGAGAATCATGCTGGAGAGAGAGAGCAAAAGCGGGAGAGAGCAAAAGAGAAAGAGAACTTTCTAGAAACCTGATGGCTTTTACATTCTGTTTCTAGACTTTTCTGGTACCCAGTTGTAATCCTTTTCTAGGGTATTGTAAGCTGGACCTATATCCTTATATATTCTCCCCTAAACTTTTTTTTTAAGAGAGAAGGACAGTGAGAGAGAGAGAGAGAGAGAGAGAATCAATTTCCATTGAGTTTTGCACATGGCTTTCATTGCTCTGACACTCAGTTGTGTACCTGGGCACTGGGGTTTGAACCCAAGTACTCACACATGCCTGGCAAGTGCCGCAATCACCGAGCCACCACTCCAGCCCAGCCCCTCCCCTAGACTCTTGAACTAATTTAAGTTTGTATTTGTTTTATTTCCAAGAGCCCCAAAAAAAGGTGAGAGTTTGAAGGAGAAGGCTTTATATGAGAAACCACCAGCAATTTCCCTATAAGTCCTCCCCAAAGCAGTCAGAATCCAGCCTGGATCCACTGACATAGTGTTTAAGCTTTACCTGTCTCATTCTCTCTATCACTAAGACTCTTGTTTATCATTTCTAAAATGGTTCAATATCAGGTTTTGTTTTGGTTTTTTGTTTTGTTTTGTTTTTTGTTTTTCTGTTTTGGGGGTAATTATTTTATTGAGTTATAATTTACATACCATATTATTCATTCTTGTAAAGTATATAATTCAACAATTTCTAGTATATTTACAGAATTGTGCATCTAGCACTACAATTCATTTTGGAGTATTTCATCACCCAGTGTTCATTAATAGTCACTTTTCATTCTCTTCCTCCCTCATCCCACTCCCCACTTCTGGGCAACCACTAATCTATTTTCTATCTTTACAGATTTGCCTATTTTGAATATTACACATAAGTGGAATTATACAATCTATAGTCTTTGTGACCAATAACTTTCACTTAGCATAATGTTTTAAGGTTCATCTATGTTGTAATATGTATCTGTACTTCATCCACTTCTACTGATTCATACTATTCCATTGTATAGACACATTACACTTTATTTATTCATTCATTAGTTGGTGGATATTTGGAAGGTTTTCACTGTGGGACTTTTTTGAGTAATGCTGCTATGAACATTCATTCATATACAATTTTTTGTATAGGCATATGTTCTTTCCTCTTGGGTACATATCTAGGAATAGAAGTGTTAGATCATATGGTAGCTGTTTTAATAGTTTGCCAAAATTTATGTACCATTTTATATTCTCACCGGCAGTGTATGAGGGTTCTGATTTTTCCACATCCTCCCCAGCACTTTTTATGTTTTTTTAATTACATAGCTATCTAGTATATGTGAAATGGTGTCTCATTGTAGGGGTTTTTTTTTTGTATTTCACTGGTGACTAATAATATCAAGTATTGTTTTATATGTGGATTGGTCATTTGTATATTTTCTTTGGAGAAATGTCTATTCAGATACATTATCCATTTTTTAATTTGTTTGTTGTTGAGTTGTAGGACATTTTCATGCATTCTATACATAAATCCCTTAGATGTAAGATTTGCAAATATTTCCTCTTAATCAGTGAGTGTTCTTTTCACTTTCTTAATGGTGTCTTTTGAGGGAAAAATGTTTTTAATTATGATGAAGTTCTCTATTTTTTTATTTAATACCTTATGCTTTTGGTGTCATATCTAAGAAATCATTGCCAAAACCAAAGTCCAAAAATTGACCATTAAATTTTCTTCTAAGCATTTTACAGTTTTAGCTCAACATTTATGTCTTTAAACTACTTTGAGTTAATTGTTTTTAATGGTGTGAGGTAGGGGTTCTACCTCATTGTTTCGCAAGTACATATTCATTTGAATTTCATAGAAATGTAATATATTTTTCTATATCAATTTTTTATTCTGTAACCTTATTGAATTTCTTTACTATTGAATTCCTTAGACTTTCCATCTGCAAAATATTATCATCTGGAAATCAAGATAGTTTTATTTATTTATTTCTAGTCTAGATTTCTTTTTTTATTTTTTTCTTGCCTAATTGCCCTGGCTAGAACCCCTAGTACAATGTTAACTAGAAGTGGTGAAGGCGGGGAACCTTGTCTTAATCTTGATCTTTGAAAAAATAATTATTTCACCATTAAGTGTAATATCAGCTACTGGATTCCAGTGTCTTCTTGATCATTAAGTATTCTGGTTACAATAGACTTGAGATTTTTTTGAATCTTCACATTTACAAGTATCTTAGTTTTTTCTGACTACTATAACAAAATACCTTATGCTGGGTAGTTTATAAACAACAGAAATAGATTGCTGGGAAGTCTACAATTAAGGCACCAGAAGTTCAGTGTCTGATGAGAGCCTATTCCTCATAGATGACACCGTTTATGTGTCCTCATACAGTAAAGGAGGAAGACAGCTTTCTGGGATCTCATAAAAACCTTAATCCCGTTCATGAGGGCAGAGTGCTCATAACTGTATGACCTCCCAATGGTCCCAACTTCTAACATGTGACCTTTGTCATTAGTTTTCTTTCTTTTTTTTTTTTAAGAGAAGGACAGTGAGAGAGAGACAGAGAATAAATTTTTATTTAGCTTCACATGCAACTTTTGTTGCTCCAAGACTTTGTTGTGTATGCGGTGTCGGGGTTTGAATGAAAATACTCGCGCAAGCCAGGCAAGCACCATAACCATTGAGCCACCACTCCAGCCCTATCATTAAGTTTTAACATATGAATCTTGAGGGGACAGATTCAGACCATAGCAACAAGAATGATTAAGTATCACTCATTTTTATGGAGATTTAAAAAATGAGTATATTATATTCCATGTACTTACATAGATTTAACAGTAATAGTTTACACTGGATTGTGGAGAAAAATATATAGATGTAGTCTCAACATACAATCCTGGCTGACCCCTTAATTCTTGGGCCTGTTCTAAACCACTCTGTCCTGCAAATTGGTGATACCATCCCTGACTCCTTCTAACTCTTTGTGAGAACCATATGAGTAAATAAGAAAGTCTTTTAGAAAATACAATACCTTATACAAAGGTAAGAGAGTATTTTTAACTTCTCAAAAATTATCTAAAGCTTTTCTCATGTATTGATAACATTATGGGAGAGATCAAATCCTTTCCACCTTTTAAATGTATAATTAATGACCCTGCATTATGATGAACATGAAAATAGTTCTTTTTTTTTTTCTTTAAGAGAGAAGGACAGTGAAAGAGAGAGGGAGAGACAGAGAGAATCAATTTTTATTGAGTTTTTCACATGGCTTTCGTTGCTCTGATACTTAGTTGTGTACGTGTGTACTTGGGTGCTGGGGCTGGGGTTGAACCCGTGTACTTGCGCATGCTGGGCAAGCGTCGTAACCGCTGAACCACTGCTCCAGTCCCAAAAATAGTTCTTAAATATTCAATGTAGATAAAGTATTCTTTAAAACTAAGTCCAGCTGGGTGTGGTGGCACAAGCCTATAATCC
Organism: Aplodontia rufa; assembly: GCA_004027875.1. Classification (NCBI taxonomy): domain Eukaryota; kingdom Metazoa; phylum Chordata; class Mammalia; order Rodentia; family Aplodontiidae; genus Aplodontia; species Aplodontia rufa. Next base: position 9,572 of record PVKS010026429.1, on the reverse strand, counting down.
CAGTGGTTTAAGAGGCTAAGGCAGGAGGATTGCAAGTTCAAAGCCAATCTCAGCAATTTAGCAAGGCCTTTAGCAACTTAGCGAGATCCTATCTAAAAATTTTTTTTCTTTAAAATAGTGCTGGGATGTAGTTTAGTGGTTAAGTACCCCTGCATTCAATCCCTGATACAAAAAAAAAAAAAAAATAAAAGTAGCTAGTTTCATTCATTCCATTTCTAATTTAGAATTAGAGTTCAAAGTTCAGGCTTGACCTCCAAACATTTTTCCATAAATTTTTTTTCTATATCAGGGAAAGTATTAGGAAAAATGTTGTGAAATGATTCACAAATTGATTTTTTTCCTTGAATGTTTTTAGACTTGTGTTATTTCTGGAAACATGTCAATTAAAATCTTTGTCCCTCAGTTTCATAGTTTGTGAAGTGAAATGATTAAAGAACATAACCATAAAATCTTTTCCAGTAATAACATTCATAATTTTCAGATTATAAAAGAAGTGTTAGTTAGATTTTTAAGCAAATGTGAAATTTTTCTAAATACTAATTCAAGTAACTGATTTATTTTAATTCCTATCAATTTCAAGTATTATTTTGAATTCTTTTTTTAAATGATGTTTTTAAATTCTCCAGAAACTAATGTAATGTTTTCCTTGATGTTGTCTTTCACCATTTACTTAGGTCCATCATAAGAAAAACTTTTCACTTACAATTATTTAAACAATACTAATGGAAAGCAATATTTTCAGGATTAATTCCTAAATGACTTTAAGTATACTTATTTGCATTGATCATATTGCATAGAATAATACTGTATAACCCTATGATATGATGAGCAATAATCATTCAGAAAGTGTGAGTCTATCCTGAGATACTAACATTACTTTTTCTGAGAAGATATGATTTTCAGTGCAGATCTGATTCCTCTAACACATGTTCACATTGCCACATACTTTTCTTTCACAGTATGAAGTATTCAACATCATATTTTTCGGTTGATAATTATTAACGTTTGTCTACCATTAGACTAAAGAGCTATTGTTTTCCCATTGCTTATGATTAATGAATCAATGAATTAATGAAATAAAATGCTTCATTACTGTAGCATATTTCTATTCTATTCTATTTCCAATTTTTATCATTACTGAGTACCTATAAGCTCCTTGATGTTGAAGGCTAACTCTTCTATTTCTTTTTTTTTTCAGAAATTTATTTGTTGAACAATCATGCAAGCTTCTAATGAAATAATATAATACATATATAGATTCTGAAAATTATATTTACCCCCAAGAGCCCCCCACAATTACCCACCCTTATCCCTCCCCTCTCCTTCCCAAAGCATCTCTAAAAATGTATTAGGTTGTATGACATTACACCTTATCCAAATTTAAAACATGATCCTAGACCTCCTTTCTCAATGGCCAGGGTCTAGCTCCAGCCTCCGCAGATGAGTGAAGACATTCAACCCTTGGTTCTCTGGGTTATACTGATTTCATTCAGCATAATTTCTTTCATACCCATCCATTTACCTTCAAAGGCTGAAATATCATTGTTTCTAATTGCTGAGTAAAATTCCATGATATATATATCACAGTTTTTGGATCCATTCATCCAGTGAGGGACATCTGGGTTATTTCCATAATTTAGTTATTGTAAATTGAGCTGCTATGAACATAGATATTGCTGTGTTGCTGTAGTGTGCTGATTCTAAATCCCCATACAATGCCTAGTACTTTAAGAATCTCCTGAAGAGAGGAAAGAGAGGATGAGGGAACACAGCTTAAGCTGAAAATCTGTGTCAGCCCAAGTCCACTGGAACAAGGTCAGTTAAGTTGGACATGGTGATCCAGGGAGTCCTGGGAGTCCTGGGAGTCCTGAGCCACTGTGCAAAAGAATGCATCTGGCCTCCAGATTCAACAAGAGTTTTCATTTCTAATTCTGTCCAACTTCCCTTGCTTCTGTCTCAATTTTGGTGTTGATTTCCAGGATGTAGGCCAACTTGGTTCGGGACATGTTGGTCACATCTATCCCAGACTCTGGTTCTTCTCACTTCTCTACTTTTGATCCTACCTGATTACTGGTTAGTGACCTTCCCACTACAGAAATCGTTCCTAGGCTTCCAGGACTTTAGGTTGCCACTGCCCTACTAGGCAATAATCACTGCCAAAGCAACCCCAGAGAAACCTGCCTGCTAATTGAGCATTCTGATTTGCTCAAGTTAGGGTCACAATGTTTCCAACTTGTTTGCATGTATAAAAACCATACTTAACCCAGTTCTATAATAATTCTTAAAATCAGTTTAAGCAAAATAATAAGGGTTTGAAGGTGGCCCACTGTGACATTGTGTCCACTGAATAGGCTGGATTTACAAGGCAAACACTGAAGATATTTATTGGTGCCTGAGACTGATACAGCAACCCAAGTGATGACACACAAGTAATAAACAGTTAAGATAATTTATAACCATGGACACATTTTTATTTGTCATCCTAATAAGATTCATTTAAGCTAAAATACATACTTTAATTTTGAACATAATTTATTTGTCCAAATTTTTTTATTTTTAATGACAGAATCCATATTATTAAAACACAAATTACATGACTTTGTATTATTATTTAAAGCAAATAAAAAATTAACAGTAGTTAAGTTGGGGATGAACACTTTTGGTTGAAGGAGGTAGAGTGAGGAGTCATCTCTTATGTTGTGTCTTTCTGTTCACTTTGAAATTTCTAAACACGTATCTCTACAACTTTTGTTTTCCTTAAATATCACTAGTGAGATCTAAATAAATTAAGCAGCATGTTTTTAATGTCTTTATATTTTTCTGTTTAGGAAACTAATATTCTGTTTAATAAATAAATAAGGCACCAATTTTTAAATTAAGAAAATGACATTTAAAGGAATGGTGAAGAAAAAAAAAACAACCTAGGTATAGATTAGGTATCTCCTGACCAATTTTAAATGCATTTATTCACTGTATAATGATCAAATGTCAGAGACCTGGTTCACCAAATCTCCTGTCAAATCCTAAAGAGCAGTCTCAGTCCCCAGGCAACAGAGGGGTCACACTGAGGGGGATCTGCCTCATCCTCTGGCTCCTCTTCCTTTGAAACCGGTTATCCAACAGAAAGCATTGAATGTATGCTTACTATGAACTAGTCATATAACTGCCTGATGGGAGAGAAAGATGTATGTCAAACAAATACTTAGAATATTCTATGTACAACATGCCAAGGGAACAATTAGGAAGGAAGCATTGTCTTTAAGGGGAGAGAAGAGAAGATATTTCTTTGAAAAGACAATGCTGCTGAACAACTTGTAGGTTGAACATTAAACTACATAACCAGGAAGCAGTTTGAAATGTGCTAACACAAGAGCACGACACTCAAAATCTTCACATTTGCCCCAAGCCCTGTTTCCAACCTCACCTAGGCCATGTGTCCTTGAGTAATATATTCCCAGGTGGAATCCAAGCATCACTAAACAAACCACACACAGTCATGAGATTCTTTTGCTGGTGCTTTTCCCCATAGGTTGAATGTCCTTTATTTTTAAGTCTGTCTACACCCTAGTTATTCTTAAGTGATTTTGTCTAAATGCCACTGTACCTGATGCAATCAATTGGAGTTTCTTCCTTCTTCCTCTAACTTTTTTTTTTTTTTGCATTTACTTCATACCAGAAATTGCTTTGAATCCTTTCTGTATACTGACTCATTTAGTTCTCAAAATAACCATGAAGGTAAGTACCAATGTTGCTCCCGTTTCACAGATGAAATAACTGACACACTGCAAGGTTCAATGACTTGTTCTAGATTATACAATAATAATGGCTTCAATTTGTTGAGAATGAGTTTTTTCACAAAATTGGTTTATTTACTGCTCATAACACTTCTGTGAAGGAGTTATTGTTTCATCCACTTCAGAGGTGAGGGAATGGAGGAAGGGTTACAGAGATAGCAAGCTCCCACTGCAGCAAGTGGGTGCAGCCGGATTCAAACTCTGATGGTGCAAAATCCTCCATCTTCATCCCCAGCACTCTCACCACCACCCCACACATCCTCTGCTTTTACCCCACTGCCTAATCAGGTTCAAAGACCTCTTAGAAAAATGACCACCTTGTGTATGTATAAACTGGAGCCCTGAGGAGCACTCAGGCCCTGTTCCCATGATTCTTGCCACAACGTCACGTTGCCTCCCTCAAACCCCAAGAGGATGCTGATAACCATGTACTACGATTGCTGACCTCCCACTGTTACCTCCTCTGACCTGTGTGGCTTCCTTCTGGGCATTCTTTAAAGCAAGATAAAGTCTTCTGGAAAAGAAAAGAGCAGTTTCTATGGCATATGGTCAAGAATCTGAGACCGGCTATCCAGATCCAGTCCTATGAGCATGCATAAGGGCACTAAATTAATCTGTGGGCCACTAGAATAATTAATTTCAATGCATGAATAAAATAATGTATATTATAATAAAATGAATGAAGTAAGTTATCATTAAATTGATATAGAATCTAGACTAACCCCAACACAATGAAAGGGGTTAAGCTCTGATCACCTCTGTATGTTCCTGCTTCACATGAGTTGAGTTGTAAAATCACTGATTCTGTCATCAGGTACAAACTAATTTTTTTACCTTATTTTTTTAAAGAATCACCTATTTTTTTTAAAGAACTCTTCTTTGTATTTCCATAGAAAAAAGTTTTCTTGACAATCATTTTATACAAGTTAGCAACTGAATAGAAGACCAGTGTTAAATTATCAGAATCAGAAGTTTTTTAACTCTTTTCATAGGACTTTGTATGTATCTATTGCACCTTAAGAAGCACAAGAGTGGTATTTCCCTATTTATCAGCAGGATTGCTTGACACCTTACTGCCTATGAACTTGTTTCAAAATGAACATATGAAAAAGTGAGAATGATTGAACTTTAGCTTCCCAAATACTGTCAAATATCTGACATCAGATTGCAGTCACAAAAATCATTTGAGTATATGGTTATAAGAAAAAATGTAAACTTTTTTTTAGTGCTAAGCTCAAGCTCAGTGCCTTACACATGCTAGGCAAATGATAAATGTAAAATCTTAAGAGTATCTCAACTTTGCAAACCACTTCACAATTTACAAAATACTTTTATAAATGTTATTTCCACTTAATTATTACAACAACCCTATAAGTTAAGAAGATAGAATTCATATTCCAATATTGCTCATATGTGTGTGTGTGTGTGTGTGTGTGTGTGTGTGTACAGAGATTGCCCGGATTTACACAGCTAGCAGAGGCAAAGCCAACCACAACTGCTTGAAAGTTTATTTCCATACATAATCTTTTTAATGGCTATGAGAGATTTTAGGAATCATCTAACTCAAGTCCCACATATCATAGGTGAAGAAACTGAGCCCCATAGAAGTACAGTACCTAATCTAAGGTTATTGACCAGTTAGCCATAAAGTCCCAAAAACTGAAGTCACCTACCTTCAAAGCATTTTTCCCACTGTAGGGCTTTAACTTCAGTTGAGGACAACCTATTATGAGAAAAGGTGGAGAATGATGTTCATTTAGCTCTTTGTTGCCTTAAATTTCTGTCCCAGCACAAGTGTTCAGGTGTTCTATATGTTGTACCCACAGTCTTACAACCTCTCGTTGGGCGTCTACGATGACACTAAACGTGCATGTGAGAGAGGAAAGAATTATTCATCACTGCGACCAGCATCGTCCCTTGCACCACTCCCATAATATGCTAGGCTCTGACAGCACCTCCACAGCCCTACCACATGCAGCGGGAGCCATCGTTTGAAGGGCATGGCAACAAGAGGAGAGTTTCAAAAGAAAAAAATAACTGATTTGGTTGTGCTTACATAGGTCTCACGTCACCACAAAGCCGAACACCCGCACAGGTCCTGCTCATCAGCAAATGTGCGTGGGCTCACCACCCCCACCACACTCCTCTGCTCCCCAGTTAAATTTACACTCCTGTCCAGCACTTTAGGAATGAGATGGTACCCTTTCCTGACTGACCAGATGGGTTGAGAGTCTCTGTCAACACCAATACTATTCTGTACCACAGACTAAAATACGTTTAACATTATTCCTTAGAAAATTTTTATTATACAAGTATAATTCTGAAAAACTTAATAAAATGTTTCTTCCAAGTTATTGGCATTTTTTTAATAAAATCTGAGCCACTATTCTGAGTAGCAGTTCAGAAAATAAGGTTTGGAGTTAGATAACTCTGGATTTAAGCCCTCGATATTCTGTTTATTCAGTGTGTCATTTAGACAAGTTCCAGGACTTGAAAAAACCTCATCATCCACAAAATAATACATACCTGGAGGTTATGAGAATTACTGAAGACTGCACATGTAGAGCTATTGGTATAGTATCTGGCAGTGGATGAACACTGAATAATAATAACTGGATTTTTTTCTATAAAAAGTGCCAGGGCTCAAAAAAATATGATCATCAGTTCCTCAAATACGATTAAGTCTAAATACACAGATAGGGTAGTTAACTGACTTTTTTCATTTTTCCTGTTTGACAAACACTGACCAAAAACCTGATGTGTGCTAAATCTTGCATTTGTTACAATGATGATTAAAACTTTTCCACTTCAAGGGATTCACAAACAAATGAAGAAAATTAAATTACATATGTTGTCAAAAAGAAAATTTACTTGTGCATCACCTCTATGCCCTGTAAATGTCTGCCTCCACCAATGCAGCAAAATTCCTGATGGCAGACACTATGTCTTCCTTGCTCAGAGTTACAGTACCTACATAACATACTAATTGGCACTTATTCAGGACATAATAAATATGCCTTAAATTTTACTTGAATGTAATAGAATCATTATCTCTAGAAAACATTAATATTTATGATTTAAAGCTTTAAATGATATTTTGGATTCACATAACTTTTTCAAGATTCATGCTATGCTTATGTTATCTCATTTAACAATACCTCTTTAGGAAAGACAACCATATATATATATGTATATATATATACATATATATATATATTTAGTATAATTAGTACCAAAACAAATACTTTAAAGTGCATAATGTAGAATAAGATAAAATTCAATTGTAGGACGTTAAGAGTATTCGAGTAATCTTGTGGCATACTGACCATCAACCAGATGACATTTTTAACCAAGTATGATATTTATCACCTATTGATGACCTAATTTGATTCTACTGAGCTCACTGGTCAGGTAGAATCCTTTACCTCCTCAGAATTACCTGGGTATTGCACTGTAAAAGTTGTAAAAATGACTTCCCCTAAGCAAGAGTACAGCTAAGGATAGGGTGAAAGTCAAGTTTATATAACAGACTCACCAAAGTCAGAATAACACATGATCTGGGGGAAGTCTATTATGAAGGAGGAGGAGGAGAGAGGGAAAGGGGGGCTATAAATACTCTGTTATATTTTACTCTTCTGAGAAGCTAAATAATACTCATAAAGGCATTTAAAACAAGAAATTTTTAAAATTATTGTATATGTACATGTACATTAATATCTGTAATATTAATGTGGAGGTAAGAAACCAAGGAGTGGACCTGGGGGCGGCAGAAATCCCAGGTGAGGACTGAGTTCAAGCTTTACATTGTCATTATGTGCGAATGTAGGAATGTAGGAAGGTGTAACAGCAAACCCCTTCACTATGTAAGACTATGTTGCACCAAAAGAACGGAGAAGAAAAGAAAAAAGAAATGACTTCCTCAAGCAGGTGAATTATTTAACAAATAACTATTCCTGGACATAAACTGCCCCTCAATTCTATAAATTTTACAGAGTTGATGATCTTTAAGTCCTTTTCCTGCCACCTGCCCTGACTTCCCCAATACCAAAGATTGGTGCAATTTCTGCCAAAAATTGTGTGTGTTAGAAACTAGGATAACATTAAATTATAAAGATGTGAGTCCATAACACAACTCCTAGGAAGGGGGCTCACCCTCTACTGAATATTGTTTCATTCAGTATAGCCAGAGTATCATATATATTCTACTGTGCAAAAGGAATTTTTAAAAGGATGAGAAATTAAAATCCATTGACAAAAGAATATAATTCCACTAGGTACCCACAGCCTCTAGCAATTGATTTCAAGTAGATGCTGCCTGATTGCCGCTCACCTTATTTATATGCAGAAATCTCAACTTCAACTCATGTTAGTAGCAACCTTATTAGCATGAACACATCCTCCATTAGTGACTGTTATTGCTGCTCACTGTGCATCTAAGGCATTTTGTGGAGCATGGGTCTAGGAAAATGATATCACTGATTCTGGTAACATCACAAATATTTGCCACTTCTGTCATAGACAGTGCAACAAATAAACATACATATCCTGGTTACATGGGGAAATAGTTCCAGGAAGAAAATAATAACTGAATAGTAATTTTTTGTTTGTTTGCTTGTTTGGTTTTTGGTAATAAAAGAAAAGCAAGGAAATCATGGAGAGACAGGATAAAGACCTGATTAGGTCAAATCCCACTAAACAAATGCTTACTCTTTAGTAATTAGGCAAACAATTCTGAAAAACTCTGATGGGTCATTCAACTGCTGTTCATTATCATTGTCCCAGACTGAAGGCCTAAATTGAACCTGAATACTAGGGGCTCAGTATCAGGTTGTTAAAGGATTTGTATGAGTTCAATATATTAATGGTAACAAGTAAAGAAGAAAAATGAATTTAATACATTTGTGTTTAAACAAGTCCTTCACTAGGTCCCTCTTTTTAAAAAGTGTGATTCAAGGGAATAGAAAGTAGGAACAAGAGTGTGGGTAAGCATAATAAAGCAAAGAATGTGATACCTTGAAGTGATGAACAAGTCAAATGCTTAATCTATCTGAGAGCTGGAGAGGTTTCCAGAATGCTTTATTTGAATTGCATATGAAGGTGTGAAGTTTAGCACGGTTTAAAAAAAAAACATAATAAGTCTCCTTGTTATTTTATTCATAATTTTCAACTACTAAATAATTCTGGTATGGAATTAAAAATCAAAAGGTGTTGAAGTAAATATAAAGTAGCACTAAGAAGCTGTCTTTCTTAAATAGTATACCCTACACAAATAATTCTGACTTTTTAAATTGCAATGATTCCTTTATGAGCTCAATAACGTTAACTAATTTCAACACACATGAATCACATATTCAATATCTAGGTATTACAAGACACAGGATCACAGCCTCCTTCAGTGCAAGAAGTGGGCCTTATTTAGTTAGTTAAGGAATAAAAATAGAGTAGAAACTAAATTACCACACATGGTATATACAGTGGGAGAAATGTAGTAAAACAAATTGCTATGCTGTTCAAAGTGGGGAAAATCACCACTATTTGTGAAGACCAAAATAAGCATCATTGAAGAGGCAGCACTTATATGGGCTCTGATGGACAGAGAGGATTTTGATGGGCACCAAATCATGGTTAGAAATTTCACAAGAAGCAGCAGAAGACCATAGTGACTAAGAGCGTGGACTCTGCCTGGATTCCAGTTCTGGTTTTTCCTTCAGTTAGCTGTGTGATCCAGGGCAAGTGATTTAAACTCTTTCACCTTAACTACTCGTTCTTCCTCCTCCT